>CAJNDT010004279.1:0-295000 GCA_905221615.1 Symbiodinium sp. CCMP2592 | reverse complement strand
CTTGTGTCACACCAACATATAATATCATAAAGTAACATACAGACATCCATACATACATCTACCATCCACCCATCCAATCCCTGCAGCCATCCATCCATCCATCCATCGATCCATCCACCCATCCACCCCACCCACCCATCCATACATACACATACATGTATACGTGATAAACAGGAAAAGGCTTGCTCTTGCAGTTTTGTCTCGATATGGGAGTTTCCGAAAATAGGGGTACCTTATTTGGGGGTCCTTATACTAGGGATCCTACTATTTAAGGTGCTACATTAGGGTCCCCTATTTTCGGAAACCCCCATATATTTACAGTGCCCACTCAAGGGCCTTCGGATCTCGGCCTTCGGATCCCCAAGTAGACTTCAAAGCTCAAAGCACGAGCGCTTAGCACCCAACCCCACCCCACTTGCCAAAAAGCCCTAAACCCTAAGCCCTAAACCCTAAACCCTAAACCCTAATCCCTGAACCCTAAACCCTAAACCCTAAACCCAAAAGCCCTCCAGAGCAAGAGACCTTTCGACTTCCTGTATGGAATTAGGTCCCCAAAAACCATCATGGGGATGGTCTTTTTTGGCCTAACTCCATAATCTAGGACCTAGAGCAGGCCCTTATTTCCTTTTTGTAGGATTCAGGTTCCCATATAAGCCCCTTTAAACCAAAAAGGGCGCCCTTTTTCTTCCTAGGTTACTCTTGGGTCTAGTAATAGTAGTGTATATGGACCCTCTGGGTATTAAACTGTTTACAGCATACACTCCCCAAGCGCCGTTCGAATGATTCGGGCCTGCATATTGACCCAGCAACCCCTGCGAAACCCAGACCCATATAAGACCCAGAAACCCTTTGAAACCTCTACTGTATGCATGAATGCCTGTTCGTGACTCCAAGTACCGAGGCCCCTTCTCAGAGGCCCAGCAAACTTAGTAAGTGGGTTCCTCAATTATAACCCCTACTCATAACCTGCTTGCTAAGACCCTTGGGGCTCTAGGTAGTAAAAAACCCTCATAGAGGTCCATTATAGGACCCCTTAAACGAACTTGAACCCTGTTCTGATTACTAAGACCCTTGTGCTAGTCGAAACTCACAGGAGGAGCTCCTTCTGTCCCACCCTCCGCGCCACCCTGGTCCGCAGAACTCGGCCGTTTCCCAGGTCAGAGCCGAAAAATTGGAAGATCACGAAATGGGAGTTTCCGAAAATTGGTACCTTATTTTGGGATCCTCACAATATGGATCCTACTATTGAGCGTACTATGCTGGGGTCCCCTATTTTCGGAATCTCCCAAATCAGAGATGAGGGCTTACATGTGTTGGAAGGCTTTCAGGGTTCAGGATTTTTTACTTTTTTTTTTGGGGGGGAGGGCTTTGGAGGCTTAGGGCTTTAGATTTCCAGGGAGATGAACCTTTGCTCTACCAGGCTTGAGCATTTTGGTGAATTTAGGGTTCAAGGTTTAGTGTTCGGGGTGTCGAATTCTAGCTTCTCGGGTGTGAGTAAGGTTTACGATTCACTTTTTTTGCCCAGGGCTTCAAGTTACTCTGAAATCATGACAAGCTTGTTACCTGTTGTGAGTGGACATTTTCCCATGTCATCTTTTGAGTACACAACTTCTGAGACTAGTGTCAAGCCGACGAGTACTATCAGGGATATTGAACTTATTCATGCAGTGACTTCTATTTGCTTCTTGGTGCAGGGAATCATTTCTGTCACAAGGCCTCCTGGTGCTGTTGTCACTTGCAGTTGTTCCCAGTTTGCATTCTTAACCGCGCTCTAAACCCTAAATGCCTAAACCCTAAACCCTGGGCCGTTCTGTTGTCATGGCGATTCGGGCTGTGGCTTCTCGTGACAAAACGTGCAGTGCAGCAGCGTGGTCGTCGTCGTTGTCGTGCCGTCGTTGTCGCCGTCGTTGCCTCGGCCTTCATCATTGACATGTAGCTCCTTCCTCTACCAGTGCTATGAAGATTTCTAGCCCTGCGTCCCTGGGAAGCCTTGGTTTGCAGTTTCAGTTCGGGCCCCTTTGCAGCTCTGAAGACTTAGTTGAAGAACTCTTCAGCCTATGCCTTGGTATCACAGGGGTTCCTAAATACTTAGAATGCATACTCTACAGGCACATGGACCCTCAGAAATTGACGCTTTGATCCCAGAACCCTAAACCCCGAACCCTACGCCCGTCTTATCGGGCTTGTTGGCTTGTTCAGTTCTGCAAGAGTGTTGTTATATGACGGCGTTCGCAAGGATTTGGAGTGGTCTTGGTGTTTAGAGTTCATCGTTGTTGTACAGCGTTCGGTTCAGGGTCCGAGGATTGGGTTTAGATGCGGTGGCATTGCAGCTAAACATGCATAACGTTTTGACGTTTCAAAACCATGCTACCCTTTCAATCCCTCGAGAGCCCAAAGCCCAAGACATCTAAACTCTGGAATGCAAAAAGCAGACTCGTGAAGCAAAGCATCATTCCGGAAACTCGAAACCCTACACCCTAGTTAAACCTGCAGCAAAAGCCCTACAAGCCCTAAACGCTAAACCTAAGCCCTAACAAGAACGGCCGCCAGGACTCTTTGAGTCCTTCGAGGCCATACCGCCGCCTAAATTGTTTAGGCTTGTTGGATTGAGGGCTTCGGATTTAGGCTTAGGCTCGCCTGAGCGGCTTTGTCCGAGGGTTCAAGTATCTGGTTCTACAAATGGGAGTTTCGAAAAATAGGGGACCCAAATATAGGTTCCTAAATAGTAGGATCCTTCTTAAAAGGGTCCCAAAGTACGGTCGAAAAGTCCACATTCCGACCTGGAAGGACCTGTGCAAGACCCTTTTGTGGCCACAGTTTGTATATACTCGACAGGTACAGGACATGGGAAAGTACCGTATTTTTGAACGAATCAAAAATTATCTGGGTCACACGCCACGGGTTTCTCATCATTTGCCGTGTTATCGCTTCGATAGTGGCAGGCAACTGAGCTCGTTTATGGCGTCGACTTTGGCCATTGGCCCCCCCCCCGCCTCCGCCCCCCCCCCCCCGGCATCCTGACCCTAAACCATCGAACTCCGAATTTTCCATCCCAAACAATCCCGAAGCGGCATGCCTGAAGCGCGTTCACGCTAAACCACGGAATCGTAGACACAGTCGCAAGGATTTCGGCTTTCAAGTTTCGGGTTCTGCTTGCAGAACGTTGCGCTGTAGAGTTTCCACAGCAGGGATAAGGGTGCAGGGGTTGTGCGGGTTTTAGCACTCGTTGTTCGAGTTTGGAGCGGCGCTTGGAGTTTTAGTGGTTCAGAGCGGTAGACATAGCGTGAACACCTTGAGCGGGTTCAGCATTTTCTCGATGGTACTGCAGGCTGTCAACGCGGAACTGATCAACTATACCCTGTAAATCGTCTGCGATGCAGTGGAAACTTGCCATAAAGCCTCTGTCGGACCCTACGCAGTATAAAGCTGCATAAGCGTTTATCAATCCGTGCTCTCCAACGAAGCTCTTGCAAAGCCTGCTAAAATTCCTACAAAGCAAAGCCCTCGAAAACGCTTCAACCCTCCAAACCTTTGTTCAAACCTGCAACAATGATATTGGCAAACATAAGCATGAAAATCATAAAAATAAAGCCCTACTAGGCTTCTGCGATTTTGCATCCTTCGAAGGCCCCTACGATTTCCTGGAAGCCTCTGGTGGGCCAATCAAAAATTGATCCCTGTGGCAGCTTGGCTCAAGGGATTGTGTAAAGGGGTCTCTATGGGGCTTGTCAGATTTGCTGATAACGGTTTGAGACGATGTTTATGAGGATTCGGTACTACGACGACGCCTACGACCAGAATCACTACCACTGCCACTACCGCTATCACAATTTCTACCAGCATGAACATGACTGCCACTACCACGAATTACTACCCCTGCTACCACTACTGCCTCCAGTACCGCTCGTCGACGACGACTACTGCTACCACCATTGCTACACTTCTAGAAGTATTGCGATAGGAGCTTAAATAATTACCAATACAATTTTGGGGTTCCTTCTATACTCGCAGTATAATGTGCCCCGAACCCCATTCTAATGATTAAGGCGCCTATATTATGTGAACTCCATTATGGATCCCGGGTAGAACCCTTTAAAGGAACCCTACTCTAATTTATTAAGGCCCCTACATACCACTATGGCCAGCGCAGGGGCGTCCCTGATTTATCCGGACTGGCTCAAAGGCAGCTGGGAGGCCGGGCAAAGAGCGTTTGTCGGAGCCGAACCCCGAACCCTCGGCGCTGTCTGAACCTTACAATCTTTAGGTTCAGCATTTAAATTACCTTCGGTTAGTAGGGAACGGAGGAATGGGGTACAGTTATATCGACTATTACTACCATTCTTCCATTCCCTACTAACCAAAGCTAAGTATTAATTGGGGTTCAGGGTATTTAAGTAGGGTGGGTTGCAAGATTCAGTCCGGTGAGCCAGATAGACCGGTCAGACTCCGAACGTCCTACCCAAAATACGAATTCAAGGCACTTGGCCACAAATCGCCACCAAGACCAATTCTGCAATGTTTGTGGCATATTTTGAGCTTGAGGGTAAACCTTACCTATTCTGGCTTGCATCAATCCATGCATTAGTTTCGTCATGTGTAGCTCCGTCGGAAGCCGAATTCTTCGTCTCGGGCTGCCCTTCCTCCATAAATAAAGCAACGCTCGCAGGAACTAGGATCCCTAAACCCTAAGGCCCCAAAGTAGTTCCTTTTTGGGGCTTGTATATAGAATCCTATAAGGCAATCCCAAAAAGGAACTACTTTGGGGCCTATGGGTAAACCCTAAACCGATTGTTTGCTAAGGGAGTTTGACATTCGTAGCAGCCATGGCCTCTTCGTCTCGTCCACAGAAGGACCTGCCAGCTGCATAGATCCGATCCTTCACACTACAGCAAAAAACAATAGCTCACTTTGCAGATAATTGGGAGTTTCGCAAAATTAGAGATACCTTAATTTGGGGTCCTTGAAATTGGGATCCTACCTACCATTGGGGGTATTATGTTGGGATCCCCTGTTTTCGGAAACTCCCAATTGGGTTTTCGGGGAGTCCCAAAGCCGAAAGCTGCTCCTACATACCCGCAATTAACCACCCACTGGAACAGGAGCACGACGTCGAAGTTTGGGATGACCGCAAGAGCAGTAGACTATATTTGCACACACTATGCAGCGCCCTTCCGAATCCTAATGCCGAAACCTCTAAAGTTTCTCGGCGTGCAGATCTGGAGCAGGTGAAGTACAAGAAGCAAGACGTGCACTTTCCCCAGGGATGGGGCGTTCTCGCGCCAACAGCTCCCGGGCATCAAGGGGACAAGAACGGCCTGGGAACTCAACACGGTGCTGTTTTTTTTTGTTGAGGGCGGGGGGGGGGGGGGGGTTAGGGCTTCGGGTTTCATACTGTTTAGGATGAGTTTAGGATGTCCGGTTGTCCACCGATGTCAGCTTAGACTTGCAGTGGCAGCAGTAGTAGTCATAGTCGCCGCTGTCGTCGTATTAGCAGCAGCATAAGTAACCCCAAACGCCAACTCTCTGAACGCAAGCATCAACCCCAAACCCCAAACCCCCATTTCCTAAATCCTTGGCCGTAGGTTCCAGGCGTGGCGATGGCCTCTATCTTGAGGCTGCCGAATGCCCTCCGGCGAGTCTGTTGAGGTCCCGAGCGAGGACGTAGGAGGATGCTTCATGGGATTTCATCCGCCATTGCAACTTTCAGTATGCATGCATTCATTCACACATGGATGGATGGAATTGAATGCAGTGGGATGGAATGGAATCGAATGGAATGGAGTGCAATGGAATGCAATGTATGGGTGCATCGATGTATGGTTGGAATGATATGGATATGGGTGAGCAGGTGAATGCATGGACGTACATGTGTGTGTGTGTGTGTGTGCGTGTGCATGTCCATGTGTATGTACAGGTTCATGTGTTTATGTTTGCATGCTGGTTTTGTGTATCTGTATGTTGATGTACAGTATTTGTTTGTACATGTGTATGAGTATGTGAATAGTTTCGCACGGTTTACAGGTATGTGTATTTGTCCGGATAGGTAGGTAGACAGATAGATAGATAGGCTTATAGATAGAAACAGACATAGAGACAGGGATAGAGATAGGGATTTGTTGGTAGGGCCTACACAAATTTAGCTCCAGCATGGTTAGTTCTGGTAGTTGATGGTATGGTTTCAGGTTATGCGCTTTCGGGATTGCCTAGCTTTGTAGCCCAGTTGCTGAAGGTACCGCCGTCACTCTGCCTGCAGCAGTTGGATGATGTTTTTTTGCTATAATTATTATGGCCCATACTCTGACCCTTCTACTTCGTCTATTACATGGTGGGGTCAGTACCCAAAGTATAGCCACCCGCGCTCTCCGAACTTGTCTTGTTTGAAGCGGGATTAGGTTGGAGCGGAGCCAAATTCTCGCTGGAGCTTTTCCGCGGCTGGGAGTGGCAGCCGCCTCGATGCCACGCAGCAATGGGCCTTCACTTCGCGGTTTCTTGGGTTTTTAGTGGTTTAGGCGTCAAGGCAAACATTCCTATCCCGCATGGGTGAGTCATACACCCAACCCGCCCAGGCCGAAACTCCTCGACCTCCAAAGGTGCCTGGAACCCATAAGCCCTTCACGGTTTGCAGTCTACAGGTTTGAGTGTTCACAAGGCCTAGCAAGCCATCTAAAATCCTAAACCCGTCCAAACCCTAAATCCTGAACCTTAAACCAGAAGCCCCCAAAGACCCCAAGGATTGGAGCCAAGCCTTACCAGCAACGCTGGAGGCTCTTTCGTCGGAGGGTAGGGCCAGACTGTCGGCTTCCTTTCAGGTTTAGTCTTGTTGGGTGTTGTGATTGGGATTTGTTTAGACTCTGGGGAGTTTGAGCATGTTCCTTTCAGGGCGCAGGCTTTGCAATGGTTGGTCCCCTTTCATTTGTGTGCCTGTTTGTTGTTTGTAGTCTGAGGCCCGAAACTCCGAACTCTCTAGGCCGCTTAGGTCATGTAGATGGTTGTCAAAATTAGGGTCCCTTTTTGGGTCCTTATTATAGTACGGCACCTAATATCTGGGGTACCCAAAAATGGACCTTAATTTTGACAACCACCCATGTGCCAGGGGCAGAGAACACTAAACATATTGGGGAAACAGTACTTTTCCCCAATATGTTTGGTGAAGAATACTTCTCCCCAATATGCTTACAGGAAAACAGTGCTTAGAGCAACAAGAAAACCCCAAACTCTAAATCCCAAAAAGATAACCTTTCGGGGCAGTCGGAAAAGAGGGTTCAACAAAAACAAAAGAGCTCTGAGCTGCTTCAATCAAATACAGCAATAACCCTGCCCTGCCATGGAACCACAAGTCGACTGAGACTGGGGGTTTAGGGGTTTAGGGTTTTAGGCTTTAGGCTTTAGGGTCTTTAGGGTTTAGTAGTTTAGGGTCTAGAGTTTAGAGTTTAGGGTTAAGGGCCTATAGCTTCAGACTTCTGCGCTCTACAACCGACTATAGTCTCCTTAGGATTTTCCGTTCCTATAAACCAAAGAGACTATTTGACATAACATTGCTATTTTGGTTCTAAGGGGCGTACACCCTAATCCGGCGAGAGGCTTCAAAGGCACAGAACGAACAAAGACCCAACTAGAGGCCCGAGCACAAAACAAAGAAATACGCAAGTCATAGGCCCAAAATGCACAACATAGCAACCAAACGCCAGCAAAATCCACGTCCAAGCTAGAACTCATCCCGGAGTCGAGGCTTTCTGGCCGGATAGCACTGTGCGTGAAGCCAAGCAGCGGTCCGATGGCTTGGCCCTGAGGCGCACGGTGCCTTCTTTGGAGGGGTAATATGGGAGTTTCCGAAAATTAGGGGTACCTTCTTGATGGCTCCTTATAATAAGGATGCTACTATATAGGGTACCATATTAGGGTCCCCTATTTTCGGAAACTCCCATATAGGGGCTTAAATCATGAAACTCCCATATAGGGGCTTAAATCATTACCAATACTATTTTGGGGGTTCCTTACTATAATATAGTATATTGGGCCCCAAAACCCTATTCTAATTATTAAGGCCCCTATATTAGGGTTAACAAGCGTTTATAGGGATCGGGGCTAAGAGCGCATACGGTTCAGCACGGTGGGGCAGGGGATTATATGTATCGGAGCTTCACGCAGTGTCTATAGGTTTTCGCCATGTAGTGTCGAGGGTTTGTCACCCGAGGGATTCTCGGTGGACCAAGTTTATGCCTTCGATTCTATCACTGTTTGTTATCGGTAGGTCCTTGGAAGCTGCAAGTCTATTTAATGAATCCAGCCGAGTCCCCGACACATGTGCTCTGACAGAGTTCGATGTGCTTGTTCCTGTCAGGCAGGCAGTGACCTATGGTTTTGATATTGCAAAAACATGTCAGAGACACTGCCGCCGCACTAGCCAGCCACTCGATACCAGAGTCCTACTGCGATGCAAGGTATGCAGCGCCGACGACGCTGGTCAAGAAGGCTAGGGTGTCGATAACGAAGTTGTGGGATGGTAAGGCTTCGCACGTTGCAGCATTTTACATGCTGCTTCGTCCATCTGTTCATTCAGGTCGGCATCTTTTAAAAGGATTACATAGAGCGCTGGACCCGTCGCAGTCTGGACTTCTTGGTCGCAGCTATGGTAAATATCAAGACCTCAGACTGTTCAAGTGCACATCGGAAGCCAGACTAGGTACAAGTACTATCAACTCTCGTCAAGTTCAACATGGATGGGAAATGGTGACAGGAATCCTCATCGTAGTAGCTGAATAGGTATTTTCAACCTTGCAGGTTTTACATATACAATCTTCCGAAATAGAATGGCTAACGTTTCTGTGCCAGGGAACGCTGCACTAGGTAAGGGTATGATGTGTTGCAATGTTTGACGCCGTGAATCAGGGAGTCTGGCCGCCCTAAGCAATGGCTGCTTCAGAGGATAAACGCCCTATAGTAGATCATGGTGTCATGCATGCTAGTAATTGAGTCCTGGACCTGCAACCCTAAACCCAATGAGCCTCTATAAGGATTTTGCACAACCCCTAGACCCCCTACCACCGCGCATGGCTATAGGACAGTGTGTGAGTGTGCCTTAGTACTATACCAATGCAATTTCGGTTCTGTATTATGAGTATAGTATAACCAAACCATATTCTCATTATGAAGGCCGCTATATTACCACCATCCCCTGCGTCGTGCAGGGCAACCTCACGGAGCGAACCGTCACGTCAGCATGGCTTGCCGGAGAAGTCTGGTATGACGATGCCCAGTGCCTTTCTGTGCCTCAGCTACTTGGGTTAAGGGTTTAGGGTTTCAAGAAGACCGCACTGAGAAATTAAATCCCTGCCCCTTTGCAGGGATTGCAGCAGGGCTCCCATTTCTAAGGGTCCCTACTAAAAAGGGTGGCATTAATCAGGGGTCTGCATTAAGGCTTAGGCAGCGAACAGTGCAATTCCAACGTCGCGAGTCCTGAAGAAGTAGGAGTTAATGTTACTCCATAGGGTCCCTTGTTAGATATAGTTGCCTAATGTTGCCTACATATAATATGTGTATATATATATATATCACACTCTCTCTCTCTCTCTCTCTCTCTTCTTAGGATTTCTCTACTTTGCTTCATTCAAAGCCCAAGAGAATATTTAAAGTAGTGTTCGTATGATGGTTCTAGGGTGGTATAGTTATACTAGGGCTGTTTTTTGCGCAGTGCCTGAAGAATTACTATAGTTCTTGGGGTATACTATGCTGTAATCACCTTGCAGTAAGTGAACTGAAAAGACCCCAAACCTCCACATGCTGTGCCAAAGCCTTAACATGACTAAACCAGACTAAACACCAAACCCCAAGCCCTGAAGCCTTCGAACCCTAAACCCTGAACCCCCTAAACGCTGAGCCCACCGCTGTGAGGACAGGAGTTGAGATGATCTTTTCGTGGCTTCAGGGTCTGCGGTTTAGGGGTCAGTGTTTGGGGTGCGGAGTTCAAGGTTTAGTTGTTCGGCGGCGATGATCCTTTGACACGCACGCTGAGTTATCGCTGGAGGATTTTGTTGGTTTAGAGTTTCTGTCAGGTATGATTCTGTCCACGAACTTGCCTAGCATTCGGGGTCTTCAAGCGCTACGGCGCTGCGCTAAGGCAGAGTGGATCCGCCAACAAGCTCCTTAGCTGCCTGCAGAATGCTGAAGCCTCCCCTAAAACCCCAGCAACTGTGAAGCTCCCAAAGCCCCAAGCTGTGGAGATCGCTCAAGACCCACGAATCCCGACCCGAGACCGTGTTCAGAGTGTGGGTTGGGGTTTAGGGTTTGGTGCTTAGGGTTTAAGGTTTAGGTGGGTTGGGTTTGGTATTGCACCGTTTTTGGCTGCCCTAGTTGCTTCTTGTAGGATCCTAAGTCCGGACCATAAACAGAGTCATCCAATACATGGCATTCGATATGTGGGTCTATGTATGCTTTTGCCAAGTCCCAATCAGCATTGTCTATGTCTATTGCACTCGCAGTTTGGATATCAGGGCTTTGGCCTTGTTTACCTGTAAACAGTTGCAGAATGTTGTAGCGTAGGTAAACTTAGCAGATAAGCTTTAACAGTAGGGTAGGTAAACTTCACCCCTGCTCGGGGTGTTCGATAACGCTCCCACAGGCTACTGGAGAAATTAGTCAGCGTTGAGTGGGAAGCTTATCTACGGAGTCTCTGTGCATTCCGGAAATCAATATCGCACTGTGAAACTGAATCAGGACTCTGAGCATTTTCGACTTGCCCGAAATCCAAACCGCCACTGGTTAAAGGCGCTTTCGCATAGTTCGAGGGTCTTCATGGTATCGGATGGGCCATTGCTGTGGGTGTTAGAGCTGTCTGGTTTAAGGCTTCAAAGCGCTCGGGCACCCGAAGTCAAACCAAAAATCCCGAAGCTTCAACCTGCCAAACGAGGCTCAGATGGGTTTCTGGATTTAGGATTTGGGGGCTTGGGCTTCGTGTATCAAGGGATTTGTTTCCTATGTCCCTGCTTGCCAAGTTGTCCCAGTACGCCATCACCAATCTGGGAGTTTCCGAAAACAGGGGACCCTAATATAGTACCCTAAATAGTAGGTAAAATAGTAGGCTCCTTATTATAAGGACCCCAAAATAAGGCACCCCCAATTTTCGGAAACTCCCATCTAGTCAATCTAGTCCTCAGGGATCCTTCTTATAACTACTATATTCGTAGGTACCCCAACACACTAGTCAGCTAGCTGAGGACGAGCTGCTGGCTCCAAATGGTGTGGCCGACTACAAGGCAGCTCTACTCTTAACCCTAAACCCTAATCCCTAAACCCTAAACCCTAAACCCTAAACCCTAATCCCTAAACCCTAAACCCTAAACCCTAAACCCTAAACCTCTACTCTTCTTTCGACGTTTGCGGTCTTGGGACTCAGGGTTTCTAGGGCTGGCTGAGGCTTGTCAGGGCTCAGCGGAAGCCGAAGCCTTCAAAAACGTCTACGGGTGGGCAGGGTTTAGGGTTTAGGGTTTAGGGTTTAGGGGCTTCGTTCAGGGTTTAGGGTTTAGGGGCTTCGTTCAGGGTTTAGGGTTTAGGGCTTCGTAGTTGATGTATTTGTGTGGGGCCTTGATCACGCCTATCAGGGTCCCCTTTAAGGGTTCTATAGGGGCTCTATAAGGATACTATTAAGGCTACTATAAGGAGAAGTTGAACGGTCTTTGCCTTCCGGAAGGTGCTCATGTCGCTTCGCAAAGAAGGTGCCTTCGGTGGCACTCTCGGAAGACAAGGGTTGACTGTGTGGGTGTCATGGCGTTTGGGCTGTAAAGTAAAAGCCAGAAAGTTGGAATATGATTATCCTAAACCCTTTATGGTAAATTATAAGGTATCCTACCCTAAAACTATATTCCAACTTTCTGGAGTTCCCTTTAGGGTTTGGGTTTAGGGTTAAGGGGGAGGTGAATTGAAGGTCCGACCGAAGGTGATAGCTGTAAGGAGCCCCTGTTCTTTTCATCGAAGTCTATGCTATAGAGGTGCTTCCGGTGCAGTGGTTAAAAGCTGACGGTGCAGGGGTTGTTTTCTTCTTGCGGCCATTGTGATGATTGATGCTGTGAAGACTTCACGACTTATGATTCCCTTGCCCGTGTAGGACTTAGCCGTGAGAGGTGACATGTTAAGATTGTCAGGCAGAGTCCAGAGGCAATGAAACCACC
The DNA here is from genome assembly GCA_905221615.1 of Symbiodinium sp. CCMP2592. Classification (NCBI taxonomy): domain Eukaryota; class Dinophyceae; order Suessiales; family Symbiodiniaceae; genus Symbiodinium; species Symbiodinium sp. CCMP2592. Next base: position 282,836 of record CAJNDT010004279.1, on the reverse strand, counting down.
CTAAACTGTAATAGCCAGCCCTGCACGGGCGATCTGAATTTTGAACCCTTAGCCCCGTAGAACTCTATACCCGGAGCGCTTTCCGATACAGGTGATGCCGTGACTGGGCAGATGCGTGTGGCGGCCTTTTTGCAACCTGTGGACGAGCGCTATTTCGAGGCTGCAGACACGCCTGACATAACAGCACCCAACGTAGGAGGGTGATTTTGTAGCAATGCTACATGGTAGAACGTGTTGGGCGAGGTTTCGGTTGTTCTGTTGACTCTGTAGACATATACATGCCAAAAGCCAAAGCATTCAAAAAGCGGTGCTATGGCACGTCAGGTTGCGTCATAATGAATGGAATTGTCCGGAAGCATCAGCAGTCAGCATGCCGGTTGTGACGGTGATGGTGCTGGCGACGATGATGATGATACCTGATACCGTACGATGACGCTGATGTTGACGGTGATGTTGGTGTTGATGTTTATAACGTTGATGAACGTTGTATGTGGGTTCAGAGAGCACCAGGGTTTTGGCTTTCCAGCTTTTCTGTGTGCTGTAGCCGGTGTGTTTCTGATTGAGGGTTCCGCAGCCTTACAGAGTTTAAAGGTTTCGGTGTTTTTAAGGTTTAGGGTTAGGAGGGTTGGTTTAGGGTTAGGGGTTTAGGCCTTAGACGAGGGGCTGGCACTAGGATGGGACTTAGAAAGTAAGATTCGAGGTACTTTGACTCGGAAGGAAAATAGTTACTGTTTTCCATCTCAACCAAGGTCAATCATAGCTGCAAGTGCCTTGTTGATATCCATAGTTAGTAAAAAACCCATGATCGTTTAAGTCGGGGTTCGTGGGTTTCGGCTGCACCTCTAAGGGCCACTGCGGTGTTCTGGAGTTGGTTTCAGGCCCTCACTGCAGTTAAAGCAGAATTCGTTAGAAGCTGCCCTCACCCTGTAATAGTGGTATAATAGGAATATAATAGGGCCCTAATAGAATCCTTATAGTCACTATTACAGGGTGGGGGCCGCTTCTAAAGAAGTCGGACGTCTGCTTAGACATTGGACCCTTCGATACCTCGAAAGGAGTTTGTGGGCGGGTAGAGCAGGGTAGGGGCTACACCACCGAGAGGGTCCATGTACACTACTATTGTGGAAATAGGTCCCCAAAACCATAAGTGATGGTCTTCTCGGGCCCAATTCCACAATAGTAGTGTATATGGACCCTCTGGCCCACATTTGGGCCAAACACTTATGAAACTTCTGGGGATGGCTCTGCACCTGGGAAGGCAAATGGCAATGCCGTGGCCATCTATGACTATGGCCTTCGCTTGACGCGCGTGGTGTAAACACCGAGCTTTATAGGGGGAGTTGTCAAAATTAGGGGCCCTTTTCAGGTACCCTAAATAGGGTTCAGGGGTTGTTCAGAGTTTGCAGGAGAGGCAAACTTCGGCCGGAGGTCAAGTCAGTGTTCGCAGTTGGATCGCTTGACCGGTGGGTAAACAAATACTTGGGCTGTTTGGAGCCCGCGGACGCTTGAACCACCCATTTGTGCTGCTTGCCGTAATTTGCACGGTAAGCCCAGTATCCCATGATAGGACTTTTGCCATTGTACGCTTCGCCTAATTCTCTGAAGGATACATGTGCCCAAATATCCCATACTGAGGCCTAGCATCCTATGCAGTAACTTTAGAGTAACTATATAGCAGATGCCCTATCAACCGAAGCCCCAAAACCAGAAGAACGTATATTCCATATGGGAGTTTCCGAAAATTAGGGGTACCTTATTTGGGGGTCCTTAGAATAGGGATCTACTATTTAGGGTGCTATATTAGGGTCCCCTGTTTCCGGAAACTCCCATATGAGTGCATGGACCCTCGGGTTTCTCGTCGTGAGTCGAAGTGCACTGGAGAACCTCTCTCGGTTTCCGTGAAGTCTTGCTGGCTCGAGGAACCTTGCGCGCAGCTCCCCAGAGCAGGGAAGGGTTTTGGAGTATGGGAATTACGAGATTTCAGATTTCAGGTGGGAGGGTTTTTAGCCAGGGAAGGTTACACAGTGCAATTTCGGGAGCCAAGAGCAACGTCGCAAAAGAGTGAGCAGCGCATCGTCTGCGATGTAGTGTCATTGGCTAAATGCTGCATACCTGAACCCTCCATCTACCCCATATTCGACCCTACATATCGACGATGAGGGGCCATATGCCCTCTATTTAAAGTACCAACCCAGACACCCGGGGGCATCTAGAAAGTAGATCCCCTAATTTGGGGCCCTATACTACTAAGGGTGCTTTTTAGGAGCCCTCATTAAGGGATCTACTTTTTGGATCCTCCAACTGGGGTCTGGGACTCAGGGTTCTTCTACAGACCTGAAGTTTGCATCTCTGCGTTCGTCTCAGAGCTTCTGGCAGCCATGGCGCAGATGATGCCGCCGCAACCGCAACTCGACCGACCAATCTTCCTTGACTACGAATATTCCTCGAATTGTGCTGGGAACTTTAGGTGAAGTCAGTCTGCACGGGAAGCATTGAACCGCCACTTTTACATGCCCGCTTTTTTCTGTTGATTCCCTGCAGATCTTCCGCTTCATCACCAAAACCACGGCTTGAATTGATGCAGCTTTCTCGGTTCTCGTTACTCGCTTCGGCGAACAAGACAGTACTGATCGGCCCTGCATGTTTACCATGGTGGTGTTGAAAGCAAATCACCATTCATGCCACCATCATCTTCACCCTCATCGTAATGGTCGTCGCTGTACCATCGCCAGCGCTACCACCGCGGGTCGTCATGGTCATCATCACCATCCTCACCGCCACCATCATCAATCATCATCTAGATCTTTGTCCCAGAAAGTCTGGCCCATCACAGCATTCCCAAGCACCAATGCATCATGCTTTGGGTACGGCACCCACGCAGATATATTAGGACCTTAGTAGTAGTAGCCCTATTATAGACTCTTACTCTAGGATGCCCAGTAGTACCCTTATTCCCTTTTTGTAGTCCTAGGTTCCGTATAAAGTTACCCAATACCAAAAAGAGAGGCCTTTTTATTCTTAGGCTACTGGGTATCCTAGTACTGTATGGGGGCCGTACCTAAATCATGCTCATCATTGTTGCCACTGTTGGTGTGTGGCTATCGTCATCGTGGCGCCGGCCCCACGGTCGTCATGGCCATCATCTTTCTAAGGATACTTTAGAAGCTGCCCCGACCCTGTAATAGTGGTATAATAGGAATATAATAGGGCCCTACTATAATATACTAGAATCCTTAGAGTCACTATTACAGGGTGGGGGCAGCTTCTAAAGGATACTACTTGGGCGAGGGTGTCTGGATGGTACATACTATTATATCTAGGTGGTATACTCTACTTGGAGGTTCATGGGTAGTTATAAGTAGGGTTATAAAGTAGGGTAACTATACTTACAACGCATATTGCGGGACTAAAAACCCCACTTATAACTACTCCTGAAGCACCAAGTACTAATATAAAGATACGGAGCCCTGACAGATACCCACTTGCACCTGTCATACAGCTCGAGATGCCGTGGCGGGATGTTCGGCTTTAGGGTTTAGTGTTTGGGGTTTGGGAATCATGTTCACGGTTCAGGGTTTAGGGGTTTAGGGGTTAGGGTTTAGGGGTTTAGGGTTTTGGGTTAGGGTTTAGGGTGAAGCCATCACAGAAGTGGGCACAACACTGTTTAAAGCACTGCTTCTCGTTATCGTGATTCAGATGTTATCTGACAGATCCCGGACAGCCAATGAGCGATAACATTAGAAGCAACATGTTGCATCTGTGGCTGTATCCCTGTACAGACATTGAAGATTAAAATCCAAGAGAAACTCTGCATAACCCGAACCCGTCCAACACAGATCACAACAGCAGTCCCTAGAACACTGAAGAAACCCCGAGCCCTAAACCCTAATCCGTAACACCCCTAAACACCTAAACCCTGAACCATTGTTATACTTTTGTAATGATACACATAGAGCCCTGTTCAAAGGAACCCAACCCCGTTTGGGTTTGGGTAGCCACCGTTAAGGCTATTTTGTAGGAACACTTTGTGGATCTTCCCGGGGTCTGGGTAAGCCCAAAACCCTGTAACCCTTCTCCACCCCCAATCCTAAACCTTCGGCCCCCAAAAACCAGCTCAACCCGAGACCCTGAACCGTAAGCCCTACCCGGCCTGCTTAGAAGTTGCGGATGCTGCCTCTAGGAAAAAGGAGCTCAAACAAAAAAAAAAAAAAAAAAAACGTACCCGGACCCCCAAAGCACTGTATGTAGAGTAATGGCCCTTTATAGGTTCTGGGTCATTCTTTTGCCTATTTTTAGGGGTTTAGGCCCCCAAAAAACTGCTTGACACGGTCAGACCTATATTATAACCCCTAAGCCCTAAACCCTAAACCCTTAACCCTCAACCGCAGGTGGGGCCTTCAGCCGGGGGCTGGCAAAGTGCCCCGGAGCTCAGTGGCGACAGTGGCGCCGGCCTTTGTAGGCTGTCTTAGGGTCTTTTTGTGGTCCTAGGGTCTTTTTAGGGTCTTTTTAGGGTCTTAGGGTATTTAGAAGGGTCTGTTTTTCTAGTTTGTTGTAGGCTCTCTTAGGGTCTTTTTAGGGTCTTAGGATCTTTAGAAGGGTCTTAGGGTCTTTGTTTTCGTTTTTAGAAGGGTCTGTTTTTCTAGTTTTTAGAAGGGTCTTAGGGTCTTTGTTTTCGTTTTTAGAAGAGTCAGTTTTTCTAGTTTTTTGGATCGGTCTTAGGGTCTGTTGAGTGTCTTAGGGTCTTTGACGGCTCTGAGGGTTTAGGGATCTGCTTTGAATTGGGGTTTAGGTTTCAGGTGGGTTTCGGGATCGATCAGTCTATTAGTGTACGTTGGTTCTGTTGTCTCAGCACACTGCGGAAGAACTGAGGCTCCAGGAAACGACCCAGCTGCAATTAGCAGAAACACCCAGTGGAGTTGTCCTGGAGCGAAAGCATGTGCCACACCAAGTCTCGCATACACGTTGTCTGTGGCTGGGTCGTGTAGTTGTCGCGACGGCTATGATGCCCGAAGTCTTAAAACCATAAATCCTCAACCCGGAACCCTAGACCCTAAAATCCTGAACCCCAATCCCCTAGATCCTAAAATCCTAAACCCTGAACCCTGAAACCCTAAAACCCTATGCCTGCCTACTCTTCCGGTGCTCGACATAGCGATTAGTGCCTCAGTATGGAGATCGGTTTACTGAATGGCAAAACTCGTTCTGTACTTTCAAGCCTGTAACCCGTTGTTCTCGCCGAGAGTTCTTAGCAACTTAACTGTGTGCAAGTAATCATCCACTACCACACTAGTCACTAGTATGACGGCCCATCTCAAAGGGTAGTCTCCTTAGGAATTACGCTTTTGTTTCTGTTCATAAAATGCCCAACAGAATATTAATAGTCCTATTTTTATTATGATTCTAAGGGGGGTATCGTAAAGACGGGGTATATGAAACGACGATGTTCTTGCAACGGTAAACGGCTTTGAGTGGCCCAGCCACATTCAGTCCACCTTGCTGTTGAAGGGGCTAGGGCTTCAACGCGAAATTTCGGAGCCTTGAAGGAGAGCAGATGATTTACGGAGAGACCTACCGGGGTGGTCTCCCTCCACCCGACTGGCTCCTCGAATTGAACTATCCGAGGGTTCAGGGTTTAGGGGCATGTTGCAGAGGTTTTCGCGCATGAAGGTTGGGGCTTAGAGCTTAGGGACCCCGCATGCTCCTCCTTTCGACAGCTCCTTGATGGTTGCAGTTCATTGAGTTCATCGTTACTACCGTGCTTATTGCTATTATTGCTTTCATGTCTATCATTGCTGTATTGACTTAGAATCGACGTCTATCTATCTATGCGTGTGTGTGTGTGTGTGTGTGTATGTCTATCTCTCTCTCTCTCTCTCTATATATATATATATTATTTTTTAGTTTTTATTATATATTATATATTATATATATTATATATTATATATATCATATATTATATATCATATATTATATATCATATATTATATATTATATATTATATATTATATATTATATATATTATATATTATATATATCATATATTATATATTATATATTATATATTATATATTATATATTATATATTATCTATTATATATTATCTATTATATATTATATATTATATTATATATATATATATATATATTATATTATATATTATATATAATATATATCATATATTATATATTATATATTACATATTACATATTATAAATTATATATTATATATTATATGTTATATATTATATATTATATATTATATATTACATATTACATATTATATATTATATATTATATATTATATATTATATGTTATATATTATATATTATATTTTATATATTATATATTATATATATATATATGTACTGTCTAATTTTGTGTTGTGTCGGTCCCGGGTTTAGGGTTCCATGCTCAGGGTTCAGGATTCAGGACCCATGATCTGAGTCTCAAGTCATGTCCGGTTTTAGGTTTTGGGTCTAGGGGCTATGTGTTTGGGGATTCGGCTTTCAGGGCTTTAGGGTTTAGGGCTTAGAGTTTAGGGTTTAGGGTGTAGGGTTCATCATCATCATGATTCAGGTTTAGGGGTTTGTTGGGTTCCCTTCCAAGGTTCTATGATGGTTCTGTTAGGGTTTATGAAGGGGTTCCGTGCTTCAGGTATCATGCTTTGCTGCAGGGTTCAGGTGTCTGAGACCTGCTGCACTTCGCTTCCCACTGTTGATGATGATGATGATGATGATGATATATATATATATATATATATATATATCCTGCATTACCTTGAGGAGCCTAAACTGTGGGAACTATGGCATATTCCTTACCATGGGTAATGCAGGATTTATATCATCAACCGTAGTCTTGTTGAAGAACGTGTCTTTCGAGTTCACGTGGCTCAGCAAAACCAAGGCCTGCGATTACGCCCTTTCTAAGCAGTGCACAAGCAGTCGATCCCTTCACCATTGGGCAAAAGCTCATCCCCTCCTTTTCTGGAGACTGAACGGAGTAAGGCAGCAATTCCCAAATATGGTCAAGAAGATGGCTGTATGTGTTCCAAGGGTAAAAGGAGAGGACCCCTAGGGAAAAAACCCTTAATAGCCATTTCATACCCATTATATAGCCCATTATAGGGTAGGGGTATTAAGGGTCCCTCCTTTTCCCCTTTGATGTGTGGATTTCCTGGGGCGCCCCTCAATGACAGATGTGGTGGTCTGGCACAGGGGAAAGCCACGGGGATCCAACTTGAGCGGATTGCCTAAGAGCCCAACACAGCAAGCTAGCACTTCTTTGTCTTAAGTCTTATGCTTGCTGCTGCAGCGTTCGAGAGCCACGGTAAAACATCCCACTAGCAACTCAGGTTTCAGTTCAACTCTTTCGACCATTGCATTGCTAGACGACCAACTTTAGCCTCTGAAGCCCCTAAACCCGAAACTTAACCTCAGACCTTAGCCTTAAGCCGTATATCCCGGACCGAGGTGGTGGACCTGGATCCTTACACCGTGCCAGGGGTGGCCGCCACCTCCACCAGCTCACTGGCATCCGAACCCGCCGGACAGAGGGGTTTCATAATCATAAACCCCCATGAACCCTGATCCCAAATTTCATGATCTTGTTCCTATAACCCTTCCTCCCGACATGTTTAGAATTTGGGGGTTTCGGGTTTAGGTGTTTAGGGTTTGAGGGAGTTCCAAGATTTGTGGTTGAGCCTTGGCAAGTTCAGGCTTGTTGAGCTTTCTGAGCTTGGGTGCGAGTTGGCTGTTTTCTGGTTTCAGAAGCTCTCTATTTCGGGTCTCGACTGTTAGCAACGAGGCCTTCCGACAAGGCTTCCAGTAGATTAGTATGGCCCCAAACATTCGTCGTAGATTCCTCGAAGATTCAGGAATTGTCAGCGCTCGCTGTTCACATGCGGCAGCAAGGCAGCCTAGATCTTCTACACCTTGAGCCTAGCTCTAAGGGTCCTGTACCTAAATAGTATATACCTGGGCCTTAAAGCAGTCCTTATCTAGGTACTTGGGGTGCAAAGTATATACTATTTACTATTTGGGTACATGGACCCTTAGGGCCCCCAAACCTCAAACCCAGAGAAACCTCGTTATACGACAACCCTGTACAGCCCCCATAATCAAGAAACGCAAGCTCTAAACAGCTAACCATTTCGAACCCTTCATACTAAACCCCAAACCCTAAACCCTAAACCCTAAACCCTAAACCCTAAACCCTAACCCTAAACCCCAAGAAGACATCAGAAGGAGTGGAGCCCAGCAGCCTACGCCCCGCCACCACCCTGGGGACAGCCATGCCAGCACTATCCCCCTCCCTACCCGGCCTACTGAGGTGCCGGGTTCAGATATTTAGGGTTTAGGGTTTAGGGTTTAGGGTTCAGATATTTAGGCTTGGGCTTCGGGGGTGTGGAGTTTAAGTGTCGGGGTTTCGGATTCAGGGATTTCGGGTTTAGGGTATATCAGTTTGGGGTTTCGGGTTGAGGGCGATTTGTGCGCGGTCTTCTGGTTCTGTACCAGGGCGACCTTGTTTTCCGGAAGAGGATAGCAGAGTATCAGAAGAACAGTACCTGAATTTTTCACCACGGGGAGTCTCGGGAAAGTTGTAACATGCGATCAAGGATGACTTGCGCTGGGAATTTGATACCGCACCAAGAATAAGTGCATCACCATTGGTGCACGTTGCTATGTAGCGCATAGGTGGGCCGTATCCTGTACTATACTACGAAGGCCAGAACATGTACTGCATTAACACATGGACCCTGACTAACTTAGAGAAGGCTAGGAGGCCGGCAGTCTGGGTGATGGCTCCTTGTCTAGAAGTATATCTGAATCACTTCAGCACGGCTCCAATAAGGTACCGAGTAGTATTGTAGTTGGGGTTATATGCAATTGGTTCATTGTCAATCAATCTCGCTATTACTGTGATTATTGTTGCCATCATTATACTATACTTATAGTAAGCAACCCCAAAACACGTATTCCAACCTTTCTAAGGCCCTTACAATAATTGTGATATTGACCCCACAGGAGCCCAAGTATTTCATTGATGCTTTCATTTTAGGTACGGCCCCCACTCAGTAATAGTTGAATAGTATTCATACTATAGATGTAGTAGGACCTTAATAGTAGCCCTTTGTGGACTCTTACTGTCAGGGGGCCGTACCTAACTTTTATTACTATAGTTACCGCTGTGAAAATCGCAGCTCAAGAGTCCCTTCGTCCTCCAAGTAGAAGTCGTTTAGGGTTTAAGGGGTTTAGGGTTTAGGGGTTTAGGGTTTATAGGGGTTTAGGGTTTAGGGCGTGTCCCCGGCAAGGACCATAGGAACCAACATATTTACCTATACTGTTTTACTGTTTTTTTTTTTTTTTTTGGGGGGGGGGGTGGGGTCCTTATTGCAAAAATAGTATAATGGGCCCCAAAGCCCTATTGGAATTATGAAGGCCCCGATATAATGTCGTTTCTCCAGGTGCCTGCGATGCCGATGTGAGATACACGTGAAGCATCAAGAAACCCACTGGCCGTCTTAGAACCCAAGCCCATGCCTACAGACGATCCTGAAGCCCATGAGCTTAGCATGCTTCCCAGCCATAGATACCCCAAACCCTAAACCCTAAACTGATAGCCTTGGACACCTCATCTAATACTGTTTTGGGGGGAGTCTTCAGGGTTTCGGGGTTCAGGGTTAGGAAACCTCATCTGAATACTGGTTTGGGGAGTCTTCAGGGTTTTGGGGTTTCGGAGTTCAGGGTCAGGGTTTGATGTAGACAAACCCTGAGCCTCCTCGAGAATCGGCTTCGAGCTTCATCTCCCCGAAGAGTCCTCAGTACCTACATGGGTGGTTGTCAAGATTAGGGTCCCTTTTTGGGTCCCTATTATGATGCGGCACCTATTATTCAGGGTACCAAAAAGGGACCCTAATTTTGACAACTGCCCACATAGCACTTAAAGTGTAGGTCTTTCTATGTTGGAATTTCTATTATGATTTGAGGACGTATCCCAACACAAGAGTACCTAGGACCCTTTGGGAATGTTCGTGAGTGTCCAGTGGTTGCGGAGAACACGCCGTCCGCTCTTTCACTTATGATGTGAGACGTGGCTCCGAAAGCGGGGAGAAAACAAGTGGAGCAGTGTTTCTGGGTGCATAATATCAGAGTCGGAACTACATTACGAGTTAGAGTATCCGGGTATCATCCCGGGTATCCCCTTATGTTCCCTACACATCGATTGTAGAATGTGTCCCGACATCACAACCCCATCCTAAGGATGGAGGCCCGGATACCTGGTTTCGGTAGTTCTGCGACGTTAGGAGGTGATGACCGAATGCGACTAGAGGCTTTCGGGTTGAAGGTTTCAGAGCCTTACCTAAAGCCCCCAAAGTAGGTAAAATAATGGCTCCATACCCCTAAAAGGCTATGATTATAATTACTATTATTATAATTATTACTATTATTATTACTATTATTATTACTATTATTATTACTATTATGCTATTATTCTACATACTTTTGGGGTCCCAGGTAGCAGTCTCGAGCTTGGGCTTCGGGGTTTGGGGTGTAGGCGTCGGGTGCTTTTGAAGAGTGGCCTTCGTCCACTTCAGTGTCCACACTAACTTGCAGGGTTTTTTGGGGCTTGTGGCCTTGCAGGGTTGGGCCTAAAGCCCCCTTGGGCCTCGACCCACGGCCCTCTGGTATATGTTGTATGGTATAGACTTACGGCTGGTGGCATAAATCTTGCATTACCTTAATGAGCCTAAACTATGGGAATTATGGTATAATGGGTAATGCAGGATTTATATCATCACCCGTATGGCTTAGAATTTAGATTCAGTTTCACTCTTGATATTAAAATCCCGAATCTACCTATAGTCTCCATTGTAGTTCCTTTTTTGGGGTTACCTTTTAGGACCTTAAAATAGAATTAGTTAAACCAAAAAACGGAACTACAATGGAGACTACAGGTCGGCCCCAAACCCTCTGAGCCCACAGCCGGACAAGGACAGGCTTCAGGGGGGCCCAAGCGACTCTTTAGGGTTTGGAGCTTAGGCCTTCGTAGCAAGCCCTGCAAACTCTGCATCCCGAGCGGGAGAGACCAAATTCCAAAACGCTAAACCGAAAGAAACCTCAGCTTAATTCAACCAAGTGAAGCCCCAAATTCCCCCCCCCCTCCCCCAGTACGAAAAACGAACTTGCGAAACCCTGGTTATCACCCACCCACCCAAAAGAAATATGGAAATTGCATAATACCGCCCACAAACTCAATCCCCAAACCCCAAACCAGGTCTTCCCCCAAAGGGTCCTCCCAGGTCCCGGACCTACGAGACGACATGCAGCGAGCTGCAGCGCCCGCGGAGATCAGCGTTTGGGAGGCTCTTGGCGTGGGTTTTTACTTGGCTGGGCTTGGGTGTTGGGTTGATGGTGTTTTGTGGCTCCGTGCTGCGGGTGCTTTTGGTTTAGGGGGTTCGACCCAGAGCTGGCTGAGGCCTTCGAGAACCCAAACCTCCGAAGTACTTTTCACAAAGGCTTAATGGCCATTGATGGGGTAATCCGTGCAATCTGCACGGAAACTGAAACCTCATGCCGAAGGTGTATTTTCGTTCGATGCCGGAGGTGGAGGATTGATGGCTGCACTATCTGGGCCTCACAGTTTTGGGTTGTATCGGGAACCCTGAACCCTCTGAATTTTTCAGACCTTTACGCATGAGATGCCCTAGAGGTGCTGATGGAGCTGTGGTCTTGCCGATCTTTCTCTAGCCCCTCCGGGGCTTGGAGTTTAGGGTTTCAAGTTTCCGGCTTGAGGATAAGGAGCGCTTGGGGGCTTAAGGCTCGGGGTTGAAAAGGATTTTGTCGCATCGTGGTTCTGCCAGGTCCGCAATGGGAATGAGATCGAGAAGGCCGGCAGCGCCTGAGGGAGGTTTAGGGTTTAGCTTACCAGCTGAGTGGGTACGCTTTACACTTCTCGGCATCATCTTATCCCCTATGGCCCATATGAACTCAGACCCTATGGTAGGGTTCCCGGTGCTGTTTGCAGTGTGAGGGCCACCATAAACAAAAACAGCCATAAGTTGCCTTAAGCTGAACCTCAAGTGATGAGCAGGCACCCGAAGCCCTCAACTGTAGCAGTAGAAGTAGTAGTAGTATAGTAGTAGTAGTAGTAGTAGTAGTAGTAGTAGTAGTAGTAGTAGTAGTAGTAGTAGTAGTACTTGCAGAGGATTGAGCCTTCAGCACCCCGATCCTGAACCCTCAGCCCTGCTGGCTTTAGTCGCTCGAAGTAGACTCTGGATCCGAGATGTCGAGCCTACTTTGCCACCCCTCTGATACGAATAGAAATACTAACAATAATACCAGCAACAATAATACTGGCAATACTAACACTAATACTAATACTAATGCTAATAACCATGATAGTAGGAACCTTAAAGCCCCAGAGGTTGATCCTGCTTTGTCACCGCCTCAAGAGGTCAGGTGCTGATCCACCCCCGGACGCTTCGCAGCCTTCGAATCCGCCTCCTGAGGGCCCACGCAATCCTTTGCCGGCGAATAGCAATGGAAAGTGGATACTTTCGGACTGGAACGAGCGCCACCAAGATCCAGCTCCACACCCCGTCCCGTGTCTCCGAAAGCTGGATTTCCTCGCCTATGGTAGCCGGCCCCCCTTTGGTGCGATGCCTCCATATAGCGCCTGATAGATAGCACTCCACGTTCATCGTTGTCCCCACAGACCCCAATATCCCTTAATTAAGAAATATACCTTAAATTATAGTAGGATCCCTAATATGATTTCAGGTATATTCCTGAATTAAGGGATATTGGAGTCTCTGGGTCGTTTATGCTACAATGAGTATCGTGCGGCTCAAGGGCGGGTCAGTGTCCTGTCTTTCAGGCAAAGAGCCTCGCAGCAGGAGCTCCGGAATTCCAGATTTCGCAAAAACCCTAGAAGTACGGGCCAGAAAGTTTCAACTTTTGTGAAAATGGGGGGGGGGATGGGGGTTGGAGGGTTTAGGCTTCAGCATAGTCTTAGGAGTCCTTCTATACTCCTTCTACAATTCTACAATAATCTACCGCCCTGAATGAAAGCCCCCGTGTTTATAGAACCGTGAAAGATCCCTTAAGAGCATTTAAACGATTTAGTACCTTCCGCAATCTTTAGCTCCTTAGAGTCTTAGAGTCTTTAACCCCTGTAAATTTAGTGCTTGGGGATTTAGATTTCAGGGTTTAGGGTTCGGGGTCGCAGACCTACATCAAGAAGCTAGACCTAGAAATCGAAACCAGCAGGTCCCCAAACGCAAGTTCCGAAGCCCTCAAGCCTTCAAATGGGTGGTTGTCAAAATTATGGTCCCTTTTTCGGTCTCTATTATAATAGGGCACCTAATATTTAGGGTACCCAAAAAGGGACCCTAATTTTGACAACCGCCCAAATCCCTGCATAGTGGAGCAAGCAGCAATCGCAAATTCAGCTCTGGGGGGGGGGGGGCGGGGGGTAGTATATTCCATGCACGTTCAAGCACCAGTGTATTTACGTGTATGTATGTACATGCATATGTTTTGTGTTCCCAAAACTAAACTACTAAACTGTACTTGCCCTACTAAACTGACGTGTAAGCTCCAAACCAACACCTCGTGGATGCTTGTTTGCAGATCGAAAAGGGGCCGCAGAGTAAATCGAAAAAGGAGCTCCTTCGTCCCAAAGGAAGCCCCATGACATGTTTGTGGTCTTGATGTTGCGAGTACTGTTGCCTGCTTATATTATATAAACCATAAGCCCTAAAGAACCGTTTGCCTAAGCCCTGATTTCCGAAGTTTAATCACTCAGCTGAAACAGAAGTTTCATCACTCAGCTGAAGCAGGTGGAGTGCATGAAAGCCGAGGTCGAAGTGGGTGGGGATCCCAAAACGAGAGGGTTTAGGGTTCTGGCTCCCGGGGACTAGGGCGGGAGTATGGATACCGTTTTTGTTATCAACTGGGCATTCGGGGTTTTGGGTTTAAGATTGAGGGCTTAGGCTTCCCTAAGAGTAGTTATGTCAGTTGTGTGTTACATAATGTTGCCTTGGGTTTCCCGTTAAGCATTGATCAAGAGGGGAGAGGAAACAGAACCCCATTCTTCCGGCTGCTTATGGACGGCTGAACATCTGGAGTAGTTTACATCTACGCGACCAAAAGTTGTAGTTTACAGGGCCACTATACCTATAGTCTCCATTGTAGTTCCTTTTTTGGTCTAACCAACTTTATATTAAGGATCCTAAAAGGTAGCCCCAAAAAGGAACTACAATGGAGACTATAGGTAGAGTCTCGGACCCGTCACCCACAACAGTGCCTAGGACGAGTGTGGCTTTGGTTTGAGGGTTGCAGCTTAGGTTCGAGGTTCAGCGCTTCTGGGGTCGATATAGGACTCGGAATATTTACTGTTGTAGTAACAGTAACTACTGATGGCCCCATGGTCCTTATCTAGATGTAGTGCTACTGTAATGTATCACATCACTGCAATCCCTGAATTAAACCCTAAATCCGTATAGTTTGTGTAGAATTGATAGGTTTTTTTCACAGGGTTTGGAAGTTTGGGGTGTTTGGGGAGGCCGATAGGGTTGACAGGGTTTTGTGCTTAGGATTGGGTTGCCGTTTTCTTCGGAGCTTTGTAGGTTTGAAAGTTGAGGGTCTTGTATCAATTTAAGGTTAGCGCTTACAGGGTTTCTGGATTTAGTATATACAGGTTTCATAGGACTGAAGGGGTATCATGGGGCAGACATGGCTTGCAGGGTTACGGTTAGGGTTTAAGTGGTTTAAGGTGTCATAGGGTTTGTAGGAGCGCAGGTATAGGGCCAGGCTCCTCAATTCGTCCTCCCCGTCGTGCATCGTCACCTGGTCCCCTCAACATCGATCCTGGGAGTTGAGGACCCTAGACCCTAATCCTTAAGGCCCAAAGTAGTTCCTTTTTGGGGTTCGTATATAGAATCCTCTAAGGTAATCCCAAAAAGGAACTACTTTGGGGCCTATGGGTAATGCCGATTAAGGGGCTTAGTAAATTGTGGCTCAAGACTAAGGTTAGTGGGGGATATGGAAAGCATCATGGGACGTAGTGGCCAGGTTCGAAGGAAGGTAACTAAAGCTTACGACTATAATCCCGCGATAGGGTACGTGCGTGCAACGTCCCTAATCAAGGAAGTTGAGGTGAACTTGCCCTAAACTCTGACCCTAAACCGCAGCACTTGGGATTTATCCGGAACGAATCAATTTTATGGAGGGTGTCAGGGTTTCATGGCTTAGGGCGAGTTTAGGGTTGTGGGGTGTAGGGTTTAAGATGCAAAGGCCATAAGAGCCTGATTGTTGCATGCCTAGAGATCCTTCGCACCATCGTCGCCGCCCAGAAATCACAGAAGCCGTCGGTCACGTTGCATTGTTGGGACTTGGTGTAGTTTAGGGTGCACATAGGGTTGGTTCTGAGATTTTAGGGTTTTGGGCTTCACTCAGGGTTCGCGGTTTGAGGTTCAAGGGAGCCCATAGGTTGGGTTTAGACTGTGCGGTTGTGGGCCTTAGTGTTCAGGGTCGTGGCCGGCCGGGAATGGGGTACGTGGTGTCACGATTTGAATTGCCCATGTCGCTTATAGCTCGACTCACAAGAAATGCCTGCCTATCATCTCCTTCTCTTCCTTGCATAGAAATAACAGCAACGATAGCAGTAGCATCTTAATAGTCGCAACCTTAATCGTAATGATAGCAAGCAAAAAGAACAACAATATCAAGCAACAACAAGAAGATCCTGATGCCTCTCATCCTGCAACCCAAGCCCTCCACCCCCCGACTCCAAACCCCAACCTGAAGCATACGAACATGAAAACGTTGTTATCCAGGCAGAAGGACTTATGCAGACGAACCTGCGCCAACGGCCATGAATCACGCACGGTCTAAACTCGCTTTTTACTCCAACAGACCTTCGAAGCTGTGAATGCTTGTTTTAGCTTCTATGACGAATGTACATCTTTACACGTCGCAACTTCGGTCTTTGAGCATTGAGCTTCAGTTCAAAACACATCAAGGTTTTCCTATACATGCGGCCGACCATAGAGCATGGAATGCGAGTTCTGCACTCCTCCTTGATGTTATCGTCAGATTAACATCACTCAATATATGCGTCGGCCCCCGTTCTCTACACAGCATCTGCACAACGTCACTTGCTGGATCGATCCTGCATTTCTTAGTCCCCAACACTCACGAAATACATGCAAGTGATCTCGGCCGGGAACTTGATAGAACGGTCCAGCTATAACTTCTCGTTGCACTGGCGGTGTAGGTAGAACTCTTTGAAAGGCTGGCTCGATGTTGGCTTGCACGCCTTGATCACGTGT
Organism: Symbiodinium sp. CCMP2592; assembly: GCA_905221615.1. Lineage (NCBI taxonomy): Eukaryota > Dinophyceae > Suessiales > Symbiodiniaceae > Symbiodinium > Symbiodinium sp. CCMP2592. The sequence goes on along the minus strand of CAJNDT010004279.1, from coordinate 266,502 downwards.
TGTTGGCTCTATGGCCCTAGTGGGTGGTTTGGGCTGCTTGTTGCTCGCTCTTGTAGTAGATGACGAAGCAGGCTCTCCAAGGACGGTATCAGGGTAGACTGGCTCAGGAAAATGTGGGATCGGGGAAGTTCCTTCCGGCATGGTATTCGAAAAACGTTCCTTGAGTTCCACCAATCGAAGTTTCTGCTGTTGGTCTAGATCACCTGGGTCCACATACAGAAGCCGCTGTAGCTCCTTCAACTCAGCTTTTGTAAGCTGCTTCTTGCTTGCCCTGGTCGCCTTTGCTTTAAGCGCTTTCAAACGAGCATCACGCGTCCTCAAACATCCCTTGAATCCTTCCCACAAACCGATCACCGCAATCGCGAGCAGCAAAACAACGAGGTACAGGTCCCATGGAATTTCACTTTCTATTCCAGGTTTCTCTGCCACAGTCCCACAGACTTGACAAAGAAGCAAAAGACGCTGTAGCCATGTAGGATCCACTTGAGCCCGTCTTTGATGGGACTCCGTAGTCGCTCTCCGACCAACAATGGACCACATATGACATAGCCACCAGCTGCTTCAGTCTTTCCCGGGTAAAAGGTTTGGTCCCCAAATCCGCTCGTTGGGTGTCGCCTGGTTCGTGCCGCACTCGAATTTCAGTTGAAGAAACTTTTTCATTCAACCAATTTGATCTCAACTTCAAGTGGCGAGTGCGCCAGCTTCCGGAGGATGTTGTAAGTAATGAGCAAGCCGCCATATTATCCACGTGGAGGTAGAGAGGGATCGTTCTTGCTGTCAGTTCTTCCAACAGTCCCCTGCATGATATTCCGAGGGTTGCCCCGTCAATGGACTCTATCAACTCTGACTCTGCCGTTGACATAGTCATCAAGGCCTGTCTCGAGCTCCTCCATGTAATTGGGGATTCTCCAAAAAACACTGCCGCACATCCATGTGAACGACCCGCACTTGGAGCAAAGGAGGAATCAGTATAAACCCGGAGTTCCGGTTGGGCGGTTTCCACAAACTTGAGTCTGTAGTGATGCGTTTCGCACAAGCAGTCCAGTAGCCTTTCTCCTATTCGTATCACTATTTCTGGGCTTCGTGTCGCTCGGCTCGCCATAACAGCCGTGGCATACTGAATGTCAGGCCTGGTGCGGCCCGACAACCAAAGCATCTCTCCAACCTTCTTCTGGGCTAGCTTCACCAGCTCCTCCTGGCCGGGTTGAGAATCGAGTTCGCCCTTAATCAAAGCTTCCTCCTCCTCAACCGAAAGAAGCATAGTTTCTCTTGAGCCTTGCGACTTTGATCTTGAACCATCATGGCGGTAGGCCCTCAGCAGCTCTGAAATAAATCCTTCTTGAGAAACTTCCACTCCTCCTGGGACGCTGTGTAGCTCCATGCCCAAGAAACGGATGGCATGTTCAGGAGAAAGAACATCAAGATCATCACACTCCCACTTAGCAGCCACCCATGAAAAGAAAGTCTGCATGATATTCTCTGGAGCTTGAATTAACAGATCATCAATGTACACCAGCAGGTATCCTAGGGGTTCTGTGTCAGAGTTCTCCTTCACAATCTTCCAAATCTGGTTGTCCGTTATCATCTGCTCAAGCTTCAGCGTGACTTCCTCTCCATCCACAATGGCATTCCATCGTGCAGCTTTAAGCTCATTGTCTCGATGCTGAGACCAAAGGGCTGGCGACTCCCGCAGTCCGTATATGGCCTGCTCCACAAACCACATGTCGCCCGGCTGGGCGATTCCCAGCTCATAGGCGATTCCAGGCGGCTCCAAAGCCACAGGCTGTCCCTTCCACTTGGCTAGGACAAATGCTTGCCGTATGTCGGTGGTTCCTATACGCCATTTGCGGTTTGCATTGAACGCCAGCATAGTGCGCAACGAAGTAGCATCTAGTCCAGCTGCGTAAAGATCAACTTCTGAACTCATCTCTGAGATGTGGTTCCCGCACGCAACAAACCTTGTTTTTCGCCGGTAGCCTTGAGGGCTCTTGTCTGGTTTTGCTGTGTAGACACCCTTACATGGAACAATCCGGCATCCACGAGGTAACTCACCCTTCTTCACGACCGTGAAAGCTCGCTTCACTTCAGTGAGGTTGTGGAACTCCTTGAGGGCTGAACTTCTCCATTTATCAAGGTTCTTCTTGACATCTCCCAGACTCACGGTGTGGGTAACATCCAGCTGCTTCCCTTGGCGCTCGCACTCCCTCAAAATCTCTTCCACATTCGGGGTATACTGAACTTCAGCTTTCCGGATCATCTTCTTCATGTTCACCTGAGGTTCATCATGGTAGCCGAACATCTCCGAGGTTTCTATTTCCTCAAACACTGCAGGCTGGGGCAACTCACTGTCCTTCGAAAAAGTTTTGACTTGAACCAGCTGTTGATCCTCCTCCTCATCCGAAGAACCGCTATCCCCTTTGATCAAGGACTCTTTATCCACATTGAAGCCTGCTTCTTCCAACTGCTCCACATGGGCTTCTGTAAGTCTCGTCGCCCTTGGGGTGTACATGAGCATCACCGTACGCGTTGCCGTTGGGTGAGATTTTTGTATTTGTCTCTTCGTCGCTCACCGTATCATCTTGAACCCAAAGTTCGCCTCCTTCGAAACCAGATAAGGGCATCACATAATTCTTGGCCTTAGCATAGTTGTGAACATCACGATGGAGACCAAGCTGAGCATTCCTTGAAATCCCAACCGCCGAAAACTTGACCTCTCCCGCGTAGTGCTTGGCTACTTTCACCAAATACTTTGAGGTGTTCGGGAAGTCCTTGAGGTTGGCTCTTACTCCCGCGACGCCTCCATGAACAAAGGCACCAGTGTACCAGGAAGTCATCCGGGTTTTCTTGGACATCCTTCGATCGCTGTCTCCAAGGGTTTCCAAGAGGTCGTAGAGCTGGATCACATCCTTCAACGCAAACTGCTTCTCATCAGTGAGTTTTCTTGCGCGAAACTCGATTTCCGCTCGGAGTTCTTGGCGGGTCGGTGGTTCCGGGGCTGCTAGTAGTTCATCAGGTAGGTCCTCGGCAATAGCGGGTGGAAGTAGAGATGGGAGATCTCGGTCGGGGTCTATCATGTTAAATTTCAATATTACTGCCTTTAGAGGGGGATAAAAAAAATCTAGTGGAATTAAGGTTTTGGCAATGGCTGCAAGCTGAGAAAGAAACCGATCAAGCACATGTGCGCTTCGGAAGACTTTTCTCTTGTTGCTCGCATTTTGGTCGACGACCGGGTCCTCCATTTCAGGAGTAGTGTTCCTCTGCTAACTCTGCTATGCAGAGGCGTCTGGTGTCTGTGTGTCAGCACCACTGTCTGTAAGCTTTTTCAGCAGATTTAAAAAATCTTTTTCTTGTTTTTCAAAGTCTTTGTTTCAGCAGTTTTTTTTATATTAAAAAAATATTTTTCACATTCTTCATTCCAGCAGATTTTTTTATGAAAAACAAATATTTCTTTTATTTTTTCAAAGTCTTTATTTCAGCAGACTTTTTTTTATAAACTTTTTCCAAAAGTTTTCATTCCAGCAGATATTTTTTTTATAAAACTTTTTTGGGGTTTTTGTTTCAAAATCTTTGTTTCAGCAATTTTTTTGATAATTGTTTTTCAAAATCTGTATTTCAGCAATTTTTTTTATAGAAAAAATATTTTTTCAAAATCTGTATTTCAGCAGCTTTTTTTGTAAAAAAAAGTATTCTTTTTACGTTTTTTCAAGTTCTTCGTTCCAGTAGATTTTTTTTAATAAACTATTTTTTCTTATTTTTTCAAAATCTTTATTTCAGCAGATTTTTTTGTATTTTTTAAATTTTTCCCAAATTCTTCATTCCAGCAATTTTTTTCATAAAAAAACATTCTTTATTTTTTGTTTCAAAATCTTTATTTCCGCAGATTTTTTATTAAAAAAAAATATTTTTTTTCTGCACAGACCTTTATTTCAGCAAAAAAACAGTAATTTCAGATGATTTTTTTTTATAAAAACATTTTTTTTGATTTTTTCTGCACAGACCTTTATTTCAGCAAAAAAAACCGTAATTTCAGATGATTTTTTTATAAAAAAAATATATTTTTATTTTTTTCTGCACAGACCTTTATTTCAGCAAAAAAACCGTAATTTCAGATGATTTTTTTTTATAAAAAAAAACTTTTTTTTATTTTTTTCTGCACAGACCTTTATTTCAGCAAAAAAACCGTAATTTCAGAGGATTTTGTTTATAAAAAAAATCCTCTGGAATTAAGGCCTTTTTGAAAAATTCACACTCTAAAAACAGTGCCAAAAACCCCAAAACACCTGAAATTCATTCAGAATCTAGAGTGCAGATAGCGAATCAGCACTCTATTTTCTGATACAAATTCAGGTTTTGGAGGTTTTCTGCATCAAGATTTAGAATGTGATTTTTTCAAAAAGGCCTTAATTTCAGAGGATTTTCTTTATAAGAAAAATCCTCTGAAATTACGGTTTTTTTGCTGAAATAAAGGTCTGTGCAGAAAAAATAAAAAAATATTTTTTTTTATAAAAAAATCATCTGAAATTACTGTTTTTTTACTGAAATAAAGGTCTGTGCAGAACAACAAAACAAAATATGTTTTTTATAAAAAAAATCATCTGAAATTACGGTTTTTTGCTGAAATAAAGGTCTGTGCAGAAAAAATCAAAAAAATAAAGATTTTTTTTATAAAAAAATCTGCTGAACTATTTTTTTCAAAAAAAACCAAAAATGCGTTTATAAACTGACCTGTTGAAACACAGATTTTCGAAAAATAAAAACAAAAAGTATTTAAAATAACTGCCAAAGTAAATGCGCAGCAAAAAAATCTTTCCCTTATAAAATGAATTGCTGGCACTGCTGTAATAAGAAATATCAGAAAAACATGAACATTATTTAAAAAAGGCTGCTAAGGTAAGTTAGAAAGACTATGTAAAATCTGCCAAAGTAAAGATTTCAATAGTTTTAGATTTAACAATAACATTTACCGTGACAAATCTTTCGTGTAAACAAAAAGATGCTTTCTATCAGACAACAAACTGTTTCTTTCACAAAATTCTGCCTCAGGAAATGTCTGCCGATAAAATGTATGTTGTCACATAGAATGACGAGTTTTCTGCTGAAGCATAGTTTTGATTCCGCTATGTTCCTCTGCAGAGAAGATTTCTCCTTATCTTGCAGGCAAGACAAACCGTGTTAAGCTTAAGGCAAAGGACTACGGTCCGGCATTCAGCTGTATGTAAAAACAAAGGCGAGCTTTTTTCTGTTTCAAGTCCTTTTTTCTTGACACACAATGAAGTCAGAAGGAATGTGGCAAGGGACTGCGTAGGAAAAATCAAGCACCAGTCGGGATGCTAAATAGCAGCAAGAAAGCATCACCGGGTATTCCAAGCAGAGGTTTATGATAGATCTGGGACAGAGCTACCTACCCGTGAAAGGACTCAACATGGATGATTGCCTTTAGACGTCAGCACTGTCCAACCAGGCACCTCGTACACAAGCAACCTTCGCAAGAAGCTTAATTTCAGCAGATTTTTTCTATGACCTGAATATTGAAATTTAACAGTCTATCACGTTGAACTTTACACTCTTTGCCACAGTCAAGCCTCCATCTTCCCTCATGATCAAGTGGCCCCGCTTCACGTCGACCGTTGGTCCGCGATACCATCCTCTTTTCCACCTCGTTCCCGCTGCATCATGCTTCTTCTCGGCCTTCCCTTGGTAGGTCTTTGATCTGAACCACGCCTCATTTCCAAACGTAGTCGCTGGTCTCGCCGCCCACGGGCTATCTGGAAAAGCCTTGACCCATAAAGCTGCTGACACTTGCGCAATCGCCATTGGCCATTCTCGAGGATGAGCTCCTGCACTTTTGATCAGTGCCCGAACCCGACTTTTGGCCCACTTGATCCCCAGCTCCGCCGTACTGTTGCCCGCTGGGTCACCTCCTGCGGTTTTGGTACATCTAACACCCATGTCCACTGCCCACTCCTTGAACGCCTTCGCCCGAAACTCTCGAGCACGGTCCGAGTGGATCTGAGAAATGTGAAGTCCACACTGTTTGCATTGCAAGTAGATTTCCTTGGTGGCATTCAGGACGTGTGTTGCCGTTCTCCGCCGCAACGGCCTTGTGATGTAAATGGTGATCGGCTCCTCAGGCTTCTCAAGTTCATGGACAGCATCTTCCAAAGTCTCAGGACCACAAAGTTTCCGTTCTTCACCTTCGGAACTGGGTTCGTCTTCGCCTCCAGGTAGTAGTTCTGGTTCCTCTTCCATGACATCATCGGCACCTTCTTCTGGGTCATCCGGAACATATAGTTCACGTTCCACCTCACCAAGGGCCTTCGCAGAGAGGTAATTCCTGGGGCACCTATAAGCTGCAACCAGTATGTACTTGTAGTCCTCGTGGTCCATATCCCTCCCCGACTGCTTGAAAGGTCCAGCAAGGTCTAGAGCTAAAGTGTACATGGAGGGATTAGACCTCCTTCTGTGCTGGTAGCCGGTGGCCTGAGCATTGATGCACACCGAACAGTCAGCCCGATATGGCTGATGATCATTGAGCAAGTGGTTGCGCCATTGATCTTCTTGCTCTTTTGTCAGCTTCCCTATTTTCACGCCGTTGTCCTTCTCAGAGTAGAGGTTGGCAACTTCGTGGTAGTCACTCAGGATCGCCTGTACGACCAGGGCCTTGAAACCATTGGACCATGTACTCATCTCCTCCTGACTCAACAACGAAGGAGGAACACAGCTTTGATCGTAGTCATAGACCCCGTTGAGGTTGATCAAATCCTGGTAGTTCGTGGCGATAGACAACGGATTCTGAGAACGGTGGCCGTAGGCTCCCATGTTGAACGAAGTTTTCTTCATACTGGTAATCGAACGGAAGGACCTCCATAGTTCACTTTCCCAGAACGACGCCCTTGGGGAATCTCCCGATCTTATCACCATCTCGTCCGCAGGAAAACACATTGCAAAACCCACATCTCCTGGGCCTTTGATCATGGCCAACATCCAGATCAGCATCGGCTTCACACAGTCAGCCGTTTCCTTGTTCACACGAAGTTGCTGTAGAGGAGGCAAATCTGGTCGTCCATATGGTTCCTTTTGGGTTCGAAAATCATACAGGCCAGGATCACGATGGTTCTTTCGGGAAGTCGGCCAAGTGCTGTGCTGTGGCGCTGAGATCACATCCGAAATCTTCCCTTGAGAGGCTGCCCATAAAAGCATTCGATAAACTCCCTCTCTCTTACTCACATCCCACAGCTTGGAGTTCTTGAGGTCAATGTTCAGCAGGATTTTTCCTCCCTTGGCGATCATTTCAAAGGGGTCTGCTCCTCCCTTGTCCTCGCCACTGTTAAGGTTGACAACCCACTGCTTATGCACCATCAAGGCCCTTCTCTTCCTTCGAGTCAAAGGAAGGTCTTTTAGGTAGCGCTCCCCAGAATTCACATCGAAACCCTCAATCAACATGGCCTTGACATCCTCAGGGAGGTCCTTGGTCACGGGACATGTGTGGATCACCTTGAAAAGGGTTGCCTGGTTTCCGGTGGCCGCATACTCCTTTAAGAGCTCATCCCAGGGCCTTTGCACCTCCTTCTTCATCACTTCCAAGCGCGCACTCAACGTTTCCACTTGGTCGTTGAGGAGCTTGATATGCTTGGCTTCCAGTTCCTGGATGAGGGCTAAAGCATCCTTCACTTGCAGCTCTGGACAGTTGTTAACAAGGTTCACTTTCATCATTCCACGCTTCGGGTGGTAGAGCTGCAAAGAACCTTTCTTCCATCTCAAAGAACAGCCAAGGTCTTCTATGACAGGTCCAAGTGGCACTATCGGTTGTACTTGCTGTCCATCTTCGCTTTTGATCAACACCGTACCCTGCAAGTTCTGCCGTAGAAGTCGTACATCTTCCCCAGCTAAGGTGACAGATACAGGGTGGCCCTTCTGGTACTCCTCCTCCGTTGCCTCGCGCATTGCATGGCTGGCTCCACTGTCCAACAAACCATTCATTGTAGTACTCTTATCCACTACCGATGTCCTCAACGCTGCTTCCACCTGGTTCATCTTCTCTTGAAATCCCAACTCCAACACCGAAGCCTTTCTGATGTTCACGGCAGACATAGACTTCAACATCTTCCCCACATCGGCTAGCACTTCCTTTAAGTCGACCTGTGGTGCTCCCTCTGAAGCCGAAGACTCCGCTGAAGTCCTGGGGGGCACAGCTTCGACTTGAGGAACGTCGTCAATGCGAACAGTCTTGCTCGTTGATGTAGACTGGGAGGTCGCCGGGGTTGGTGAAGTAGGTGGCTTCTGTGGCGCTGATTTCGGTGTTCCCGGTGTCTGCGTACTTGGCTTCTTGGTGTGACAGTCCTTCGTCAAGTGGCCTTTTCCACCGCAGGTCCAGCATCTGTTCTGCTTCTCCTTCTCATTGCCCTCCCACGAGTGTTTAAACGGACATTTTGTTCCCCGGGCACATCCTTTGTAGGTGAGGCCGTAGAACTTGCATGGAACGCTTGCCTTCGCCGCCCTCTCGGTGTCCTCTCCAGAACTTCGGTCCCCTGAGGGTGTTCGTGGTGGCGGCGGTGGAACGGGGATATTGTCCTTGCTGTCCGTCCTCATGGGTTTGATTTTTGGTTCTGGTCTTGGAGCTCCGGTAGCTGTAGGCTGCGGGGTTGTTGTTGAGGTTAACGTAGAGCTCGCAACTGCCATGGTTTCACATTCCGCCAACAAGTGGTGGTGGTACTTCTCCACGGAGTCGTAGGATGGCTTCGTGTCTACCAAAAGCGTACTACGGACCAGGCTGGTGCGGAAGTTCACTTCCATGTCCTTTTCCAGCACTTGTTTTGTTATCGTAGATAACCCTCTGGCCAGCAAGCTTGGGTCTGGGGCTGTCACATTGAGTTCTTGACAACGACGAAGCCACCTTGCCCATGCCCTCAACGAAGTCACAGCTTTCTGGGGTGTAGCTGCTGCCTCTGGCGACTGCAAACTCTGAAGTATGTGCACTCTTTCTTGCTGCCCGCCCGGCTGGTAGATTGTCATCAAACGGAATATCAAAGCACATGTTGACCCCGTAGACCTCCTCTGAACCATCTCTTGTCTGACCGACTCGTGCAAGGTGAGAAGCACCATCGAGGCTCCCCGGGAGTTCACTCTCCCCCATCTTCCCGACTCCAACTCTTCCTCCTTTGGAGGCTGAATCACCAGCTTCTCAACCGGTGACGCACTGGCCCACTGATTGTAGGCTTCCGTCGCTGCTGCTCTCACCTTCGACCACCACTCTGCACTTCCATCCGAGAGGTCCTGCATGGGCGTCGTGATCACCTCCAGCCAGTCCATAATGTCCACGGAGCTCGTCTGAGGATTGACCTGTGGTAGCGGAGGAAGCGTTAACGTGCCAGGTTTGACAGTCTCCGGACCAGTAGGACTCGTTTTATCTTTCTCATTGCTATTCACCATCTGCTTCAACATCACGGCTTGGAGCTGAGCCATACCTCCTGCCAAGAGAGCCATTGGATCACTAGGGGCGCTTCCGCCTAGCCATTGCTGAGCCGATTGCCCAGCCTCCGCTCCTCGCGAGGAAGATTGTTGCGCGCTGCCACTTGCGCCCTGACTGTCCTTGGTGTCCGGCAAACCATCTCCTGAAACGCCAAACGGGACCCCAGACTCTTGACCGCGTGCATGCTCATTGGTAGGACCAGACTCTTGACCGCGTGCATGCTCATAAAAACGACCTTCGTGGGCAGACTGTTGTGGATTCCCTCGAGGTACTGTAGGTACTTCTTGTACATTACCGAGTCCTTCTCTATAGCTTCCAGCATCTCCCGGTACAGGGCCTTGACCTTCATGGGCAGACTGTTGAGGATTCCCTGGAGGTACTGTAGGAACCTGTGGTACTGGAGCATGATCTCGCTGACATACTTCGGGTCCTCGGTAAGGTTGCTGTTCTAGTAAAGTTCCCTGGTTTCCTTCGTGGGCAGACTGTTGAGGATTCCCTTGAGGTACTGTAGGTGCTTGTGGTAGTGGAGCTCTGGGTGGTAGATTAGGAAGATCTTCTCCGGGTACATTCAAACCTCCTTGTCCTTCTGAAACCCTTGAAGCTCTACCCATCCAGTAGCTTCTCTCATTCCTCAGCTGTTCCACTTCACGAACCAGGTGTTCAACTTGCTCTTGATGTCGGATAGTGTACTCCTCTAGCTGACGTTGAACCTCAGCCTGAAGTCTTGAGGATCGTTCGGACTCCGGCTCTGACTGCTGAGCCCTGTGCCCATATATCCAGGGATGATCTCGCTGGGCTTGTCGCATCTGTTCCAGCTGCCTTTCATCGAACAGCGGAGGCTCCGTTGGCCGAGCTGCCCACGACAGAGGAACAGGAGGAGGTAGAGGAGGAGCATGTCCAGGTAGCTCTTCAGGCGGTGAAATATTCAAAGGCGTACCTGTAGAAGCTCTCACCTGGATCTCCCTCATAGCTCGTTGTTGGGGCACCGATGGAATACGGAGACTCTCCAGCACACGATCCATACCCTCAGCTCCACGATGCGCTGTAGTCCTCAAAAACTCCGACACTCGTGCAAACCATCTGACTCCATTCTGCTCTGGTCCCGACGACCCACTTTCTGCAGAATAAAACTCTTGCACTCTCATAGCTGAACTCGTAGGAGTCATTGGAGTTGTCAAGTCTCTCACCGTCACAACGGAAGGTGCAGCTAAAGCAACCTGTTCGTTTATAACGTTCGCGCTCGGGTCCGGTGCTGCTTGATACGCCGGTTCCACCCGCTTCGGTTGCGTAGGCCTTTCACCAAAAGTCATAGTCGTTCCAGCTTGTAGATCACCAGCGATGGGTGCGGGATCATGTAGTTTTGGATTTTCCAAAAGCTGCTGTCCACTTTGCCCCATCACACCAGCATCCATTTGTGCCGGAACTCGTACAACACCATTTGGCAGGGTGCCATACACTGCTGCGCCATCTCTTTGCAGACGGGTTCTCGCGGAGTCGCCCTCTGGTGCTTGGGCGCTCATAACCTGAAAACGTTGTTATCCAGGCAGAAGGACTTATGCAGACGAACCTGCGCCAACGGCCATGAATCACGCACGGTCTAAACTCGCTTTTTACTCCAACAGACCTTCGAAGCTGTGAATGCTTGTTTTAGCTTCTATGACGAATGTACATTTTTACACGTCGCAACTTCGGTCTTTGAGCATTGAGCTTCAGTTCAAAACACATCAAGGTTTTCCTATACATGCGGCCGACCATAGAGCATGGAATGCGAGTTCTGCAGAACAATATAAGCACTGATAGAGAAAAGAGCCAGGCAAAACGAACTAGAGAGAGGGGGAGAGAGGAAGACACAAAGCTGGAAATAGCGAACCTTGCGAAGACATGTAAGAAAGAAGTCATGACATATAGACATAAATGAAACCAACAACACAGCAACGAGAGATAGTTCATAAGTACATACAAGCAATAAAGAGACAACCAAATAACGAAACACAGAGAACGACCGAACGAACGATCGAACGAAATAAGAGTTGCTACACAAATGATAAGTGAAGAAAGAGCGAACAAAGCACATCTATGAAGCAATAACCAGTGGGCAGACGAAAATATTGAAGTGTCTAAACAGCGAAACAGCAAACGAAAAATCACGAAAGAGCCGCATAAATATTGAAATGACGACGAAATGACGACGAAATGACGAATAAACAACATGATACTTAGCGTCAGACAGACTGCAAAACCACGCCGAGGTCAACTTGCCGAGCTCAAGTGGTGTAGCTCGGGTACAGCTCTTCTCGCCCACTCGAGCACCGAGGTATTTCCTGCAGAGTTTTGTCGGATTGAGGAGGCATTGGAGTTCAATCAGCACTAAAAGGGGTGTAGAGCTTATACCTGAAGCTATTCTAACCTACTTTTCAGGTTATTCTTACGAACCCAATCTAGAATTTATAGGGGCGCTACAAACAAAGTAGGTTCTGTACGGTTCGCACGAAGCGTTTCCGAATCTTGGGGGGATGCGACAAGGGTTCAGGGTTCATGGGTTAGCTGGATTCGGGTTTGGGACCAAAGCACGGTGCGGCACATGACTGTATACGTCTCGCTCCCTCATTCCAGTTCAGGGCAGTTGTCATACCAGCCTCCCTTACAACCTCGCTTTGGAGTAAGATCTTGTACCATAAGCGCAGAGTCTTCTACACCCATGTTAAACATCTGACACTGCGTGGTTCTGTCGCACCCACCCTGCCCCTCGGTCTCTTATTTCAACCAAGATCTTCATGTGAAGCAAGGTTCATGTTCAGGGATAGCTGCTGTAATTATAGGCCTGCTTCAGAAATCTGACGAGCTCGTTTTTTCTTTGTCTAGTGGGATTGACAGTAGAACCACACCCTGATTCATGTGTTTGTTTGCTTGTGCCGCGTCTTGTCCCCTATCAGGCCCTCCCATGATGTCTATACTTGGCGAGTTATCCGTCATCGGAATTCGCCAACTTAGCCCCCACAAATTCATAAGAAGGGACGTGCCTATGTTCCAGCGTTGCGTGCTATGCTTTGCTTGAGCGTCTCAAGAACTTTCCTGGGCGGGCTCTTTCTCAAGTGGTAGGCCCTAATATAACTCCCTCTCTTTGGGGCGGCCTTGCTTGGGGGTTTTAGATGGGCTGTGGCAGGAAGCTAGGTATGGCTTCCGAAGTCCTAAACCCTACACACTTTAGGGGTTAGGGTTTAGGTTTCACAGGGGTTGGAGTGTTGAGCTTTAGGGCTTCGGGCCCCAAATAATCCGTAAATGCTATGCCCATCCAAGCCCCCGTGCACTGGCACAAAAGCAACACACAGCCGACCCTCATCGATGCCGCAGAAAGACGAGGCTCCAGGTCCGGCTAAAAGACCGGTGCACCCTAAGCCCTAGAAATCCTCAGTTTTTTTATAATGACAAATGATAAATGTACCAAAACCTTATAATTATTCGAATTCCGACAGGCACATAATCCTAACCGTGCCAGCAATAGCGGGTTGCCCTGCCGTCGGTAAGCCCCACTTTGCTGCGATGTTGTGCGTGCGCTGGGCCTCGGGGGAGGAGCCTGGGCTGCGAGTTCAAGACATCTTTTCATTCTATAGGGGTCGGGGGGGGGGATAGGGTTTGTGCAATGGCTTTTGCGCTGAGAGCTTTGCGTATGCGGGGAAATCAAGAGGCTTAGTTTGAGGCTTGTTCGGGATTTAGAGTCTTGAGTTTTGCGCAATCTCGGCCTGCTATTGCGGCCCTTCGGGATTTGCATTAAAGAGTAAGTGTCGTCCGTATGTTCCGCGCCTTGCGCAGTCATCATGCGCTGGTCCAGGGTCGATTCAGCATGTTTTGGGTGCACTGACGGCGAGGGACTTACCCAAAATCCCCAAAGCAGTTCCTTTTTGTGGTTCATGTATAGAATCCTATAAGGTAATCCCCAAAAGGAGATACTATGGGGCCTCTGGGTAGATTATCCCTTGAGTCTCCGCGGCTTGTTCGTGTAATTTGGAAGTGAATGCGGAGCAAGTGGTGTCAGATTTTGAGGAGCGAGCAAGTTTTAGAGTTTACCTCTCCGAAAGTTACGGTGTGATTGGACCAGTTACTTTACCAAAGTTTTGTTGTCTTGTTATGTTATTGGTTGTCCTTGGGTTGTCAACGTGGTTGTTGGTGATTGCATGGAGTTCTCTCGGACAATCACTATATAGACTGCTCGTAGCATCATAAGCTTGATGCTAAACTCCAAGCCACACACGCACACACCAGCCCAAGAATTCAATCGCCGTTTCGCGTATAGAACCCGTGGATGCCTCTTGTCGGTAGCCCTTTAAACCTCACAACCGTAAAATCCCACATTCCTGAGCCCTCATAGCCCCTAAACCCCAACAGCCCTGAGCCCCCAAACCCACAACCCGTAAACTTGAAAGTCTAGCACAACGGTCTTACTGAGTTTTGTTTCTCTTAAGCACCCCAAACCCGTTCTTCAATTCATATTCTTTCGCAGGGCTCTTTACTCTATCTGGCCTCTCTTAGAGGTCGTGACGTCGGTGTCACCGGAGCTTCTCGCTGACCTGGTTGGGGACAGCGGGAAGCCCGTGATCGCACTGAACCTTCGACCACCATAGTATAATATCAACACCCTCAAAAGGCTTTTGTTCTTCATACTTTTCGGGTCCAGGAATTGTTTACGGTTTATGCATGTATGTATGCATGTGTGTATATATATATATACACACACGTATATATGGCTTAGTGTTTCAGATTTTTCGGGCTTCGGATTTGACGGGGTTTAGGGCTCAGAATCGTTCTGAACCTTCGGCTGAAGCTCGGAGGGTTTGTGGGGCTTAGGGCTTATAGAGTTTTGACTTTTCGTTGTTCATAGTTTTCGGAAGGTTACGCAGCGTGCTCAGAGGTGACATGTGCAGGTATCTTAGGCTTGAGGACCTGAAGTTTAGCCCTTGCATAGGGGTTTTAGGATTTCGGGCTTTGGCGTTTAGGGAATAGTGACATGATTGACAATCCTGCATCATTGCTGTCAATACGTTGTTTCTGGTTACTTTTGGCACAATGGTTCGAAACAAGCCCTATAGCTTCCTGTTAAACTTCGCACGTACTCTTATAAGGCCTTCCGAAGCAAGCTCTTAGCTACATACCCGAAATCTTTGAAGATGATTTCCGACCTTGGACAAAGCCTTTTTGTAGGCCATAGTAAGAAACAGTGGCCTATGGGAGGCCAACCTAAACCCAAAGAACTTCGCCAGCTGAGGAAGCGGCATTTACAGGCATTTTGTGGACATCCGCGCTTTCGGCAACAGCTGGTTCGTGAGAGTGGCGTTGCCCTCCAGGACCTTGCAAAATCTCTGAAGAAATGCGCGTAAAGGCCATATAGTACGCTAGGAGCTATTGTCCACACGACTACATAGAATCCCTCAACCTCATAATGGTTATTGGCGAGATGCAATTTCAGGGAACACGCACTATATAATGTATCGTTACCCCAAACACTTATTCGGATTATCAAGGCCCCGATTGGAGGATGGCAGGGTTGCCGGAGCTGAGTATGTGGAGCCTTTTGTCCACGGGGTTGAGGTCTATGGAGTCTTAGGTTTACGGTTTAGGGTTCAGGGCTTAGGGTTTAGCGTTTAGGGTTAAGGTTTGGGGTTTAGGACCCGGGGTTAGGCTTTATAGGGGATGGCAAGACTGAAAGTTTCCCTAGAACGAGAAAGCCAGTGCATCTCAGATATCTGGATCCCTCGCAAGAGCGCAAGAGGGTTCGACTATTCGGTTTAGCCAATTATATATTAGGGATCCTGTAAAGTAACCCAAAAAAAGGAACTACAATGGAGACGTATTTTGAGTCATGAGGCTTTAGGCTCTTGATCGGTGCAGTCAAAAGCAGACAAGGGCATCATCAAGGCGCAATCCTGCAAGCCCTAAGCCGTTTGCGACTGCAGACGGCAATCTCAAAACTCCTGAAGATCCATGTCGCAGAGTCAGAAATGAACGGTTCTGAACCCCAAAGCCCGACTATAAACCCTTGAAGCACCAAACCACCAAACCCTAAACCCTTAGCTCTGTGGAAAACGGCGCATTGTGGGCCGCTCCGATAGAGCTGAACATTTAATCCTAAAGCCTTAAGCCCTTACACCCTTAAACCTTCTAAACCTGGACACCCCCAACCCTGAACCCGTAAAGGAACGCCTAAAGGAACCCTCAGAGGAACCCTTACCGGAACCCTTAAGGAACCCTAAACCCTAAACCGCTAAACCCTGAATCAATACAGGAACCCTTAAAGGAACCTTTAAAGAAACCCTACACCCTAAACCCTGATTTCCTAAACCCTGAACCCTTAACTGAACCTGTAAAGGAACCCTTACAGGAATCCTTGGCAGAACCTAAAGGAACCCTGAAAGGAACCCCAAACCCTAAATCCCTAAACCCTTATTAGAGGAACCCTTAAAGGAACCCTGAACCCTAAACCCGAAATCCTTAAACCCTGAACCCTTAAAGGAGCCTTTGAAGGAACTCTTAACTCTAAACCCTAAATCCCTCAGCCCTGAGAGCTCAGAGGAACCCTTGGAGGAACCCTTAAAGGAACCCTTAAATGGAACCCTAAACCCTACACCCTAAATCCCTAAACCCTGAACCCTTAAAGGAACGTAAAGAACCCTGAGAGTAACCCTAAACCCCTAAACCCTGAACCCGTAAAAGAACTGCGAGAGGAACCCTGAAAGCAACTCCGATTCGAACTCTCAAAGAAACCCCTAAACCCCTATAAACCCCTGTAAACCCTATAACCCCTATAACCCCTAAACCCCTATAAACCCCTAAACCCCTATACTATAACCCTTATAGTACGCCTCATAGTAGCCCTTAAAGGAATCCTCTTGGTAGGAACCCTTATAGTAACCCTTATTGCATCCCTATAAACCCCTAAACCTGAAGGATGACGATCAGATCGAAGGGCCCGCGGAGTTGCAGCTGGTCCTTCTGCCTTTCAGAAACTCGGCTTACCTAGGATCCCCAGTAGTACCCTTATTCCCTTTTTGTAGTGCTAGGTTCCTCATAAAGTTACCCAATATCAAAAAGAGAGGGCTTTTTCTTAGGTTACTGGGTATCCTAGTTACAGATTTACTGGGTTGTGCTTTGGGATAATTTTCAAGTTCCCTTATTTCTTTATTTTCGGAACCTATTCATAAATAATTCTCAAAGGGTTTAAAGCACAACCCAGTTTAGGGTTTAGGGGTGTAGGGGTTTAGGGTTTAGGCCTTATTGTTTATTACGCATACATCCGTAGTTGAATTTTTTTTGGGGGTGGACTGCTGAAATCGACACTCAGGAAAGATCACGAAGGCATTGGCGAAGGAGCCTAGGGGTCGGGCTTGGGGTGTTAGAGTTTTGGTTTTGGATTTCGGTGTAGTGGGGCAGCTCGGTTTCTGTCAGGCTTCACGTGTTAGGGTCTTTCTAGGTTTGGGGGTTCAGAGTTTAGGTTTTCGGCTAGTTTTTTTAGTTTCAGTCATTAGGCTTCGGGCTCTTGGTCGGTACTCGGGTCCAGTGCTTGCGAAGACTCTATCAACAAGATTCAGCTGCCGAGACCAACTAAAATTAGGGTGTAGGGTTTCAGGTCTAGGGCTTCAGGGTTGAGGGTTAGGGCTTTACGGAGGTATGCAATATCAACTTCATTTTAGTCCGCATCTAGGATATGTTCCTTGGGTCTTGAGAGTTTCTTGGTCCAGGTGCACGGCATTTGCCCCAGGCTTTTAAAACGGGGTCTGCTCCAAAACCCGCAACCCCATATCCGAACCCCCCTAAGCCCTTAATCCCCGAAGACTTACATTGTATAAACCCCAACTCCCCAAGCCCTTGAACCCTTTCTCCCCAAAGACTAATAACTTACCTTTGGTTAGTAGGGAATGGAGGAATGGGGTACAATTATAACTACTATTACTACCATTCTTCCATTCCCTACTAACCAAAGGTAAGATAATTATAAACCTAAACCCTAAACCCAGCCCTTAAAATTCGCGAAACCCAGAAGCTGGCACACGGCTTCACCTTGGGAGTGCAGAGTGCCGGTATGTGGGAGTAAGCACCGGGCTTCCTTCTTCACGTGCGAAGGGCTACTTGTGCTGCCTTGGGCTTTCGGGGATTTGGGTTCGTTAAGCTCAGGGTCTTGCTTTTTTTCACCGGGCCCGAGCAACTTTGTAACCTGCCTGCTTTGCATGCCCAGATGATCTCAGGCCAACTTTCATCCTCTCTCGGCGTTGGCAAGCAGCGTGCGAGATATACCGGGCCTTAATTGTTAAATAGTGTTTGGCGGTATATTATACTATAATCACAATAAGGTACGCCAAAACAGTATATAGATAGTTATTCAGGCCCCTATAGTACGACCCAGCTGCTGTCTCAAGTAGCGGGAGCCGGGCAGGAGTGCTTTCGACATGCGACCAAGAACTCAGTGAGCAACATGGCACGGCCCTCGGAGTGCTTCGAGCAATCTCCTCAACCCTAAACCTTCAATCTATGTATGTATGCATCATGCATGTCTGTATGTATGTACATATACATACGTACCTGTGTTTATATTTAGATATATATGTTGATCCAAGTTTCCTCTCACATCTATATCCTCAACTCACTCAAGCCCCTGAGCACAAGAACCGAAGGCCCAAACACATCGAAAAGCCGCACGATGCCGTCCATGATCCCGATAGATTGTATGTACGTTGTGCATGTATGTAAAGAAGTACGTAGTGCATGATCGTATGTATGCGTGTATGCATCTATGTATGTATGTGCGGATGTGCGTAATTACATATGTAGTTAGGCGTGTAGGTAGGTAGCTGGATATTTCTGTTTGAATGTATGCCTGTATGTATGTATGCGTGTATGTGTGTACGTCAGTTTGTATGTCTGTATGCATGTATGTATGTATGTATGGAAGGATGCATGTATCTATGCACGCATGTATGTATGTATGTGTTTGTGTGAGTGCATGTGTACATCTGTGTGTGTTTGCGTGTATGTGCATTTATCTATATGTGCGTATGCATGTGTGTGTGTGTGTTTGTATGTGCCGGTTTGTCGTTTGTCGGTAGGCTGTCTGTCAGTCAGTCTGTCTGTCTGCGCACATGTATGTGTGTGTGTGTGTAACGTAAGTTACATCTATCTTGCACCTATGCATGACTGGGTGGACGTATGCGTATATATGTGTATACCACTCTTTGCTGTGTTGGTGCACGCTCGTTTGTGTTTTTTTTTGCATGTTGAATGTTGCATAGTGGTTGTTGTTTTTTTTTGCAAGTTTAGTTGTCTTCTAGACAGCCTATGGTGTTCTGCAAAGTGTACAGTATCATCTGTATCCCTATAAGGGTTCATGTACCCATAATTGGTTTATACGCTGGCCTTACAATAGTCCCTATATACGTACATTGGAGCCATAGTATATACTATTTGGGTACATGGGCCCTTAGGGTAGAATGCATATTGCATCACGTAATATAACGTACAGTGTATAGTTCATAGTGCCAATTGGACATACTTGTACGTTGTAAACAAATGTACGTAGAGATATACATGCAAATCCATACGGGTTGACAGAGACAGCCGGAGTAGATAGTAGACTCATCGTTGTCACACATCGATCGATAGAAGGCCTACCTAGAGTTTCAATATAGCCCGGGATGTACTCAGCTCACCACGTACATTACATGTACAGGATACAAAGCATATTTTTGAGGAGTTGTGTATCGACTCTGTGACTCCTGTTGCTTGTAGCATGATCAGTGGTATCAGAACAAGGCCTTGTGCTGCGTGGAATGGCGTAGCACCGTATTATAGAACATAGTATCGCATAGCATATCATAGCATCATACGTGCATGCGTGCGCACACAAGCAAACGACCATACCTGCCTACCGCCCGAGTTGCCCGCAGGAGTGCATGCATGCATGCATACATACACACATTCATGCACTCATACAGTCCTACACGTGAACATTCATACGTACATAGTAGACCTACACGCATACATACATACTTACATACATGTATGCATACATGTTTACATGCTTCTACACACGGTATATGCATGCATACATGCATACATGCGTACATACATACAACAGAATCTAAATCAAACATATTTACCCTTGCAGCACAACATTATCCCACCCACTGCAGTAACATATTCTGTTCGAAGTAGCAACATGTCATATCACAATGCCAAGAAGATCTTTGGGATGAACATTGCGAAATAGCTCAGATTACAGCGAATGGCGGTTTGTGCCCTAAGCCCTAGACCCTAAAACCCTAAGACCCTAAAACCCTGAAGCCCTAACCCCCTAAACCCCCAAAGCCCTAAACCCCTAAAACTCTGAACCCCTAAGCCCTAATTAAACCCTGAAGCCCTGAACCCCTAAGCCCTAATTAAACCCTTAAACCCCTAAAGCCCTAACCCAAAGGGTCCTATGTACTGTTATGGGGGATACTTCCCTGGATCACAATAGTAATTCCTAATATAGAAACCGTTCATTCTACTATATAGGTACATAGGACCCTTTGGGTAAGCAGGAGCGGCTGTTGAACCAACCGGTCGACCCGGACATACGGGACACTCGCGAGGGCGAGGCGACTCTTCTCTGTCTGTCTTGCCATCACGGAGCCTTGGCGAGATTACTGTGGGAACCTTACCTTAACCCTGAATCACCTACCTTTTTAGGCTTCCTTATCCTGATTTCCTTATAGAAGCCCTTAAAAAGGTAGGTCCTTCAGGGTTAGGGTAAGAATTGCCTATACTACTTTGGGGTTCCTGAGGGTTGTCGGGTTTAGCGAGTTTAAGGAGTTTAGGGGTTTAGGGAGTTTAGGGGGGAGTTTGGGGTTTCGGATTACCATACAAGGAGCTCGACTCTCCTGATTCAACTTCTGGTTCACAATTTAGCGCAATACTGCTGATGGACAAAATCCTGCATGACCCATTATAAGGAATATACCATATAATTCCCATAGTTTAGAGTCCTTAGGGTCATGTAGGATTTTGTCCATCAACAGTACCTCCGAAACCCTTTGCCCTAAACTGCGTAACCCTAAACCCTTTGAAAGAGCACTTAGGCTTTGACGAAATTACGCGGCTTCTGCTGGAAGCCCAGGCAGATCCGGACAAATGCCTACCTGACGGTGCAGGCACATTTGTTTTGCTATGTTGTATACCGGGTGCTATACTCTGATTGTGTGTTCGCTTCGCTCAGGCCTGGTGTAGGTAGTTGGGTGTAGCAGTGGCATCGTACATACACTTCAGCCGCACTGCTCTATCCAAAACCACTACACATTTCAACCCTCGACTATCGACCGAAAGCCCCCGAGCAAAAAACCCGAAACCCCAAACCCTTATAAGCCCTTACAAGTCCTGTAAAGCCCTATTAAACGCGCATAGGACCCTCGATGCCATTTGGCATCCCGCTGCAATTTCTGAGGCGCTTTGTTCACCCCTACATACTACTTTAAAGCCCTATAAAAACTCTATAGGACCCTCTGCAAAGCCAATTTCTCTGGCCCAAACCCGACATCCTAAACCCCTAAACCCTGAGAGGTGCTCTGTTCCTGGCCTGCCGTGGTGCCCACGTAGATGCCGTGCGACTTCTTATCGAGGCCAGAGCAACGCCGGACCTACCAGAACATGGTCAGGCCGAGCTCCGGTGAGTGGGTTTGGGACTTATTGGATCTTAGATGGGCCTATGGTTCAGGGTGTAAGGATTAACATTTTGGGCTTGGGGCTCTCCCCGAGGCTCCTTCACGGGTTCTAAAGGGGAGGGATCTTTCGGGTTTGGACGGTTTTACAGTTAGGTCTAGGGTTTACTAACCTAAGGGCTTCCTTATGGGTTACAAGCAGGGTCCTATAAGGGGTTTAGTACGTTAAGGTTCTGGTATGTTCAGGCATATAGAGAGGTTCAGGGTTTAGCGTCTAGCGTTTTGGGCATTTTTAAGGGTTGGAAGGTCATGGCTTCAGAAAGGGATCAGGGTTCGGGTTATCCAGCATCCTTACAGGTACCCTTTAACAGAGGCGTTACGGCCCACAATCGTGGGTACTTGGGCTCTGATGCGGATAGTGTCGTGGTGCTGGATAGAAGCAAAGTTTTCAGTTCCGCGTTCTTCAAGGAGGGTTCTTGAAGGGTTCAGAGGTTTGGGGTTCAGGGGGTTTAGGGTTCAGGGTTTTGGACAAGTGTTTCGTGTTTAGAAAGGTAGAAGGGTTTCAGATGGACTGTGCGAGGGTTTACGGTTTTGCATGGTTCGGTAGGCGTTTGATTCCTCCAACCGTGCAGATGCACCCTTCGGTCCCGGAATGAGCTGTTAGGGATTAGGGTTGAGGGTTAGGGTTGGCCACCTGTTGAGGTTTTTGTCAGTAGCTTCAGGGTGTAGCATCTATATAAGCTTGTTCTATGTTTTAGATTTCACAGAGGGGAAGTGGTTTTGCTCCGCGCCAATCTTGCTCCTACCTGCTCACTTTGGAATCTATACAGAGTAGTTTTTGCTATCCGACCAGGGATGCAGAGGGTTTTCTTTGCAGATGCAACCCGCTGCGCCGGTGGTAGCAAACAACCCTCTGGACACCAGCGGCCGGATAGCAACCCATCTTCTAGGTTCCAGAAGCAGCGGGAAGGAGCAAACACGGCTTTTGCGGCAACGTCTACCTTAAGCTACCTTGCGAGAACCTAGGGCTTACACAGACCTATATTTTGTAGGTACCTGGTTACAAGCCGGAATATCGAAAATACAGGGACCCAGCCAAACAAGTAGGTGTTGGGTCGCTCAAGAATTTCAGCCCTGTGTAGTTCCCTTAAAGTTACACCAGATCTGCTTTGAAACCATCCAGTTCGCTGTAACCCCAAAATATGACGGTCTATACAAACAGCCCCAACAACGCCCCAAGGTCGCTTGGCCAGGTTCCCATATTTATATCAGTCTACACTCCACCCTAAACACGAAAAGGCAGTGCCACTACAAGTCTCAGCAGCTATGGGGCTGGTCGAGACCACACGACTCTTGCTGGACGCTCGAGCAGATGCTTCAAAGAAGAGCCTCAGCCGCGCTTCATTGACTCAGGATTTGTCATAGAAGCCTACATACTTAGTACTTATACAGTAGTGGAGCTGCAAACCCTTATTCTAATTTTTAGTACCCTACAGGAGGTGTCGCGCTTCAGAAGCTTCTCGATCATTAGCCTATAAGTTAAGGCCAGAGTATTCAGAGCTGAGGGCGGGACCATCAAGGGTAGCACTAGGGACTGCTCGCCTTTGTAAAGACATACTGAAGCACTGAAGAGCTGTCTAATTACTGCAGGGTTCCTTCAGCACATTCCTGTTGTAGCAAGTTTGTCAGTGATTGCCACAGTCCACAGTGGGCACCGCCAAGCCCGAATGCGCAAAAATTGAATTTCTAAACCAAATACCCTGTAAATGTTCATCCCAGGCCTTGAGAAATTTAAACCCTTCATCAAGAAGCTTGAACCCCTCAACATCCGACAGCCTCGACGGCATCTGACTGAAGTGACTCCCAAACCCTAAGCCCCAAAAGAACCTTAAGCCCCTAAAGAACCCCTAAGGTACCTTTAAAGGTGCCCTTCAATGGAACCCGTAAAGGAGCCTATTTGGGCACATGGACCCTTAGAGAGTGGAACGACCAGTGCCCGTGAGTCGAAGATCTCGTGGGCTTTAAGGTTTTGGGGTGGTTGTGGATCTGCAGGGCGTTTATAGCCTTGAGAGTTTAGGCTTTAGGGTTTCAGAGTTTAGAGATTATGCTGGAAATTCCGTCGGTTTCAGATCTTTAGATTGCTCGAAGGTCGGCTTGCGCCATGTAAACACGGCTAATGTTGATGGGAGCCCTGCATGCCACGCTAGTACCGCTGTTCTACGCATCGGGAAAGAAGCCCCTCTTTATAGTCCCTGCACAGTTACGGAGACTATACTGGGCGCGGCATCCTCATTCTAGTCTTTAAGGTCCCTACATGATTCGCATGTGGCGCTTACCGACAAATCTGACTGGATAGAGCCGAGGGCAAGCTTGGCGGTGCTGTGCCCTACCAATAGGGTCATGCCCTGCCCCTTTGTTTGAGTACTTACTTTTTATGTAACAGTTCCTTACCATAAAACTAGGCAACCTAAGAAAGGGGTAGGGTATGACCCCCTCAGTATTCTAAAGTCGACCCTATCAAGCCCGACCCCCCCCCGCATTCCGAATCCGAAATCTGAAATGTCAGGTTTTATGTTTCACATGACCCTCACATCCCCAAGCACGGCACTCCAACCAAGGAGCATTGGTGCCGATGGTCGTCCAGAAAGCGCATTTCTCAAGGCGGGATTGGCCCTACCCCCTTGCCGGGGTAGGTTGTTTCTTAGGGATACTTCGAAATAGTGTTTAATCTTTGGTTTTTATAACCCCTAAGAACAAGCAACACACATAATTTTTGCGAGGGTTCTAAGTTCAGTATAGGTTTTCGAACGGATGCTATTCCCTTGTTGACTTAATGCCGAAACCCCCAAAAGCCAAATCCGACGCTGAACCCTAAGCCTGAGCCTTAGGCCCAAATCCCAAACCCAAGCCCTAAAAGTACCAAAAAACTCCCAAACCCTACCTTAACCCTGAGTAACCTACCTTTTTTAGGGTTCCTTATCCTGATTTCCTTATATAAGCCCTTAAAAGGTAGGTCCTTCAGGGTTAAGGTAACTCCTAAACCTTATATCCCAAATCCTGAATCCTAAACCCGGAACCCTAAACCCTTTACGTTTCCTTGGAGGCGGCTACTGGTGGGCATGTGGAGCTCGTCCGCCTGATGGTGGAAGAGTGCCTGAGCTCTTTAGTCTTCTCGGCAGGGCTCAAAGTTGAGAAGGGTTTAGGGTTCCACATTTGGGAGTTTCCCAAAATAGGGGACCCGAATGTAGTACCCGAATTAGTAGGATCCTTACTATAAGGACCCCAAAATAAGGTACCCCTAATTTTCGGAAACTCACATTTAAGGCATTTTGATGGGGACTCAGGGCTTAGGGAGTTTAGGGTTTTGGGTTTGTGTTTGAGTTTCAGGGCTTGCGGTTTTGGATTCAGTGGTTCAGTTGGCCTGGGTTGAGAATCTTTGGTTCTAAAGCGTGCGGTTTACGTTTTCAGAGTTGAGAGTTTGGGATTTGAGGGTTGAGGGTTCATGATGTTGGCCCTAAACCCTAAACCCTAAACCCTAACCCCTAAACCCCTAAACCCTAAACCCTAAACTCTAGGGCCTTGGTTTTAGTGGTATCTCACAGCCAAGGGTCCGAGTTTCGGGCTTGATTTCTGGACGCTAGTTAACCCTTAGTTTCCCAAGGGCTCCATGTGCTGATATAGTAGGTACTTCGGCCTTAAAGGGGCCCCTATATAGGTACTTTAAGGCCTAAGTATCTACTATATGGGCACATGGGGCCTCAGGGTTTGTCGGACCCTACCGAAAGAGAAGCTACATCCTGCCCCTAAGCCCTATACCTCCGAAGCCCAACTCCCTAAAATTGACGTTGAAAAGGATCCCTAAACCCTGCAACCTGACACCCACAACCGAAATCCGGTACAAATTGCTTTAATTGGCAAGCCTTCTGACCACTCTTTACTTGCGAGTGTAAGGTTGACGGATGTAAGGGTCGCTGTTCCGGGTAAACGGTGCCATTAGCATGGCTGTACACCAAACGGACCATAAAGCACTTGTTTTACTCGGCTCAGCACGCCCCTTGTGGCCCTCCCTCCAAGGGCCCTAAACCCGAAACGCTAGAATTCCTAAGAGGCCAAGCCTGAAATCCCTATAGTCCATGAACCGAACTTTCAGAAAGAGCCCTAAACCCTAGAATCCCTAAACACACCCAAGCTTATTGAGGTACGAGCTCGACAAAGCCGAAGCACCAGAGGCGGCTGGAGGGGCGCTCTTCATGGCGTGCATGAAGCTGGGCGGTGTACTATAGACTATAGGGGCCTTATTAATTGCCTATACTATTTGGTGGATCCTTGTTCTAATTATAGTATAATGGGTCCGAAAACCCTATTCTAATTAAATAAGGCCCCTATATTAGGGTTGGGGGTTACTTGCAGGAGTTAGGGCTTAGGCTGTAGGCTTTAGGCCATTGGGGTCAGGGAAGGCGGCGGGGCTTAGAGCCTTTATGCTGGGCTTTATGGGGTTTCAATCAGCAGAGGCGTTTACATCCTTTTCAGGGGTTTGCGGCCGAGGCCACGGGTTTACACGGCTTGTAGGGTTCGAGTTTAGGATTTCAGGCTACAGGGCAACGGTTTAGGGTTCAGGGTTTCTGGTTTAGGGTTTAGGGTGATGGGGTTTGGGGCGTCGACAGGTGTACAGAGGTCGTGTTCATAAGATATGTTTATGTATGTACATGGGACTTTCAGAATTGGGACCCTCTCGAAGGCGTAGACCCCCAAGCATGTGAATTGTCGTTGGAGCTACAAGTTGATGACGTAAATCCTGCATTACCCATAATAATAAGGAATATACCATTATTCCCATAGTTTAGGGTCCTTAAGGTACTGCAGGATTTAGATCATCAGCCCTAAACCCTCAAGCCCTATAGATCCCTTAAAGGAACCCTTTAAAGGTACCCCTATAGATGCCTTTAAAGGAACCCTAGGGATTTCTATCATCAACACTACGATTCATCTCAGCCCTAAGGAAAAATCACGTGGAGACCGCCTCCTTTCTTCTCGAGGCCCGGGTTCGAAGGGACGAAAACCAAAAAAAAAAAAAAAAAGCCCGAAAGGAAACTCCAGAAAGTTGGAGTATGAAATAATGGCAGGATCCCCTATTGTCCTAGCTCATGGTTGGGATTAAGGGAACTCCAGAAAGTTGGAATGTGGTTTCAGGGTAGGATACCCTATAATTTACCATAAAGGGGTTATGATAATGATATTCCAACTTTCCGGCTTCTACTTTAAAGCCCTAAAACCTGAAAACCTAAAACCTAAAACCCCAAACCCCATGGCAGCTCACTGGATGTGGGCAATATACGTGATAGTGCTTTGGGTCCTTCAGCTTTCTACGCTCCAGGCTTTAGGGATCCTTCCGGTGTAGTTTCTAGGGCTCCAAGAGGGGTTCTATAGGGTTTCGGGTTGGAGGTTCCCTCAAGCTTTTTTTGTTTTAATTGTAAATTTTATGGGTAGTTGTCAACGTCATGCCCCCTTTTCGGGTGCCCTAAATGTTAGGTGCCGTATTATAATAAGGACCCAAAAAGGGACCATAATTTTGACAACCGCCCTTATAGTGATCTGTAGGCTTTGTGGTTTGGGCGGTTTTAAGCTGCAGTGTCAGTCGGTCTCAGGGAGTGGCATTGCAAAGGTTTCGGGTCTGATCGCAGCTTTGGGTGCATCTGTTTGAATGCCACGTACACTGTCGCCTCCAAGCCGAGCCCTAAACCCCTCAACCCCAAAGCCTAAATTCCCAAAGCCCAAACCCTAAACACCTGAAACCCTGAACTTGAAATAGAAAAATCCTAAACCTCTAACCCCGAAAACCCTAAAGCCCTAATCGATTCCTAAACCCTAAAACCCTAAACCCGCTGCTTGAAGTTCAAAACCTACCTCTGCCCCGGCTTTGGAAGGCCAGGGCTCACCCGGACAGAGCCTACGAGGTTCCTGGAACGAGCCTTTACAAAGCACTTAACTTAAATACACAAAGCTTATATAGTTATATAGTACACTCAATATGTATGTATGTATGTATATATACGCATACAACATATATGTGCATATAATATGGATGCATGTGTATGTATAAACATACATACATACATACATACATACATACATACATATATATATATATGTACACATGTAAGTTATGTGTGTATAGGTGTAAACCTACATATGTATTCATTTGTAGATGTGAAGAGACATATGGTTATATGATACATGTCATATGAAGGGTAGATGCCCTATGGCATGTGATATGAGATGGCATCTGATATGATATGTTAAGACATGACATGCGATGCTATCATTTGATGTGTGATATGGCATGATGCAGTAGATGGTATGATCTGGTAGGGTATGAGTGGTAGGGCATTGTAAGGTTCTTTATTCCACGATGTGATATTGTGTCAAAGGCTAGTGCATTTTGCGATATGGTGCAGGATGATGTGATGTGATATGTTGATATGTTACGACTTGTTATTATGTGGTATTCCTATGTACTATCCTAGACTATATTAGGTGACATGATATACGGGTATCTGCTGTTATGTTATCTTACCATGGTTCGGCTGCATATTGTCTGAGCCTACTGAGTCCTTAACTTCCACGCTCTGCACCATGGACCTGGACCATACTATATGGCATGAATGGTTAGTACGTACTACTGTTCCTTCAGATTCCGTAACTTTTCACAGAGTTACCACCCAAGAGCGGTCGATCATCCAAACCCTCGTCAAAGTTTCAGGCTTCCGCATTCTCGGCCCTGAACCCAGGGTTGCACGTCAACTTCGAAGGTACACGGTTCCGGAGGTTTAGTGCTTCTCCTGCAGATTGTCGAGTGCGAATGATTCGGATTTACACCCCGTGCTCTGAGTGCTAGAGGTTGAGGGTCTGCGTAGAGACACCCAACTGCCAGGCGGGATTTAGGGCCACGGTCAGGGCTGGAAGTTCCGCCTGCGAGCTGCATGCCTTTTCTGGTTTTTGAACAGCCCGAAACCTTTGCTTGTGGCAAATAACCTTTCTTGACGCAGGTCGAAGAGGTTCAGGGTTTGGTCCGTTTGGTGTTATGTTTCGTTCTGGGTCGACCAGATAAGCTTGAGGGCTTCCTTAAATCCCTTTCAGGACACCGCTGGCGATCGCTGCCAAGGACTGGGCTTTGGAGTACCATACTTTCATACATTTTGTCTTAAAGGAACCATTATGAAATAAAAGTCTATACGTTTTTCTCCTTGGTTACTTACAACCCTTAACCCTAAACCCTAACAGCCCAGAGGAAGGCCACATGGAAGCTTTACGCCTCCTGCTGAGAGCGGGTGCGGCGCCTCAGCTTGAAGACAAGCGATCGGTGACACTAAAAAGCACTCACATGGGCGGTGGTCAAAATTATGGTCCCTTTTTGGGTCCCTAGGATATTACGGCACCTAGAACTCAGGGTACCCCAACAGGGACCATCATTTTGACAACCAGTCATATTATATACTGTCACCTACAAGAATCTGAATAGTTCGAATACTTGATCAATAACCCTTGATTGTTAGTCCTTCGTGACATACGTTACCCTATCCCCGAAAACCCCGTTCTTGCTTCTAAGGCCCCACTAGTAGCTTTCGGGTTTAGGGTTTAATTAAGTCTTGGTCAACATCGGTTTAGGGTTTGGCCGTTTGGGTTTAGGGGTTTAGGGCTTAGGTATCCATCCATCCATCCAGCCATCCCTCCATCCCTTCATCCCTCCCTGCGTCCATCCGTCTGAATATCCGTCCGTCTGTCCATCCGTCCATCCATCCATCCTTCCGTCCATCCATCCATCCCTCCACCCCTCCATCCATGCATCCATGCATCCTTGCATCCATGCATGCATATATGTATATGTATATGTATGTGTATATATATATATATATATATTTCTTATACACACATAGACTTTCTGTTTCATGTTGCATGTATGTAATTATACATATTTTTGAGAGCCTCGATCAAGGATGACCTTGACTAGCCTTTGACAGAAGCGCAACCCGAATTCAATTTCTTAATTAAATTGCGCACAAAACCTTAAACCCCGAACAAAACAGCCCTTCACTACCCTCCCGCCGCCTTTTTTTGCCAACACACACCCGCTCAGACACACGCGCACGCGTTAGGGACCCAAAAAGCACATAAGCATAAGCATTTGATGGGGATATCCCTACCTTATTGGGCTTCATTATAGGGGGATTTATATGGGATATCCCTATCCTAATTTTTTGCTTGTGTGCTTTTTTGGGGTCATACACAAAGCTCAGGACTTGAACCTGCCCACGCCCACGGGCGTGACACCCCTGGTGGCAGCATCGGCATATGGCCAGCACGATGCGGTGGTTTTGCTGCTGGAGACCGGTAGGGGGTTTAGGGTTTAGGGTGTAGGGTTTGGTTGTTCTAGATAAGGGTTTAAGGCTTCAGCTTGTTGGGCCAGATATGCTTCTAGGTATGGATAGGTGCCACGGTTTGTTGAGTTTCTTCTGTGGGTGTTTCGGGGTTGTTGGTTTTGTGTTTTGTTTTTGAATTTGGGTTTAGGGGTTTGTTCTGGTTCAGGGTTTAACTAAAGGGCATCGGGCACACAAGGGTGCTAGAGTTTCGATTGGGGATAGGAAACGATTGAGGATACCGACGCCCTGCGGGTTGTCCTTGGTATCGTCGCTGACTCGAGCAAGCTTGGGTGCCCATGATTTTTGCATCAGGAACAGAAAACAACGAAGAGGAACCGGGGACCGAGGTTTATCGAATATTACAAGGGGCCAGTCGAAATTGTGAGTGTAGTGTCCAGTTTTTAAAGTCCGTATATATATATATATAATATATATATATATATGTAGATACATGTATATATAATTTCGGCTAAAACAACTCCAAAATTGTCATTAATTTCAGGCTCCAATGTTCTGAGCCTTTGGGGGGCCGGAGGTAGCCGGTTCAGCCATGAAGCTCTTGGGGAATCTCCTGGTGATGTCTCAGACTCGATGGTCACTCCTGTGTCTCCGTGCATCGTCAAACCTGTTCAACCGGATTCCGGAGGATTGGGGGCTTGTGATGTTCCTCTGAGTATTTGGATCTCAGTGTCGGCCTCCTCATTTGTCAGGCGGGGATCTGCTGTTGCACGCAGACGGTTTGTGAACCCGACAAACTTCTGCTGGCCATTTATTTGCCTTCAAAGGCATCGTAGAATCATGCTGTTACAGGCTAGTTGAACTTTCAGCCCTGCACCTAAGCACCAAGATCTCAAACCCTAAACTCAGCCCGTAGATGTCCGGTTTCTCCTGGCAGGAGAATCTTGCACAGATCCACAAGACAGCCGGCAACGGCATGTCTCCACTCTTGGGAGCATGCAAGTCTCTCGGTTTGGTCGGCTTTTTTAGGGTAGTGGGGAGGGGTTTAGCCCCAGGGCTTTGTGATAGGAGCAAAGTGTTAATGCTATCTTGAAAGCGCCAGCATTGACTACTGTGTTTTCCACTGACGCGTGAATGATGCTCCATGCTGACATAGCAAGACCGAGGGTAGCCAAAGTCCAAACTCTATAAACTGTAGCTCCTACCTGGTCCTACCTTGCTGAACCCCAAAGCCGCAAAGGCCTATACTATGACTAGATAAGGACCGAACAGACTAGAATTACTACTTCTTCCGCTACCAAGGCATGGTCGTTTCCGCGTGGTCAACCGACTGCTCACCTATGGGGCCGACATCCATCAGGCGATGCGTGATGAGGGGGAGACACCGCAGCTTGGCCCATTCGGTTTAGGGTGTAATACAGGGTTAGGATTAAGGGATGAGGGGGAGACGCCGCAACTTGTTTTAGAGTTCGATAATCTGCGGGGTCGGAATAATTAGCAACACATGTATGGGCCCGACTATACTTACAGTATGATTTCCCGCAGAACATTCCAAAAGGCCATCGTTTTTGATTCGGGGTTAGGGTTTATGTTTATAGCTAGTAGCTCTTATGAACCAAGGAAAGTGGGGTCTTAGGCGACACCAGAGCTGGGCTGAGTTTTCTTGGTAGCTGAATCTGAGTAGATAACTTGTTAACCCTGAACTCTAAACCCTTCCAAGATTAACTACCAAAGTTGAATGCCTGGCGTTGCAGGTGTACGCAGGGAAGAAGCTTGGTTTAGATGTATAACTTGCCCCCCTCTAGATGGTTATCTCATAAATATAGCTCACAACCCTGTTCTAAACACTGACGCTCCTATACCATATGGGTGGTTATCAATATTAAGGTCCCTTTCTGGGTCCTTATAATAATACGGTACCTAATATTTAGGGTACCCCAAACAGGGACCCTAATTTTTGACAACCACCCATACGTTTCGAGATTCGGGCTTCGTTTCAAGCGTCGGCTTTTGAAGGTTTGGGAGTGTAAGGTTCCCCGGCAGTTGGAGTCGTCGACTTGGCGTTTGTCATGTCAACGGTAGGAGCTCGGAATGAACCGAGAGAGCTACTTAGTCTACGCTGCCTGTACCAGCCTGAATCAACGGCATATCTATAGTACTGGTAGTGAAGTACAACATACACCAAAGATTTAGGCCCCTGTAGTATGCGACCTTCAGAGCCGAACCTTATACAGACAACTTGCCGGATTGCTTTGCTGCAACCGACTGGGGCGTTAGTATAGGGGCCTCCATAAATAAGTAGAGTAGGTCTTGGGTATATGAGTATACAACATACATATATTGAGAAATTCAGGATAATTAAGGCTTCTGTACCATTTGGCCGTGTCCTTGTTCGGTTTCTGGTGTCCCGCGCCCCAAACTCCAGCACCTAAGTTCCAGACGTAAATCAAAACCACTTGCTTAGGCGTTTGAAAGCTCGATCCTCACATATTAGGTTGCCCGGATAATGCCAACCCACCGCAGCCGTAAACCCTAAGCCAAACCGAAGCCAGAGCCAAACGTTTTTGAGGTTTTGGATGGCCTGCCGTTCTGGCAACATTAACATCGTCAAGGAGCTTTTAGAAGCAAAGGCACGTGGGACATAGCCGAATGAATATCCATACAATGTCATGCCCCCATCCCCTCCCCTTGAATGACAAGTCTGGCAATTGCAAGCCCACGTATGAGGGCTTCAGTGGTTGCCTTTAGGATTTTGTTAGGGCGCTGTAGGGCTTTACAAGGTCCAGGGTTTACAACCCCTAGGATCCACAGGAAGAGCCTGACGGATCAGATTTCCGTGCGCGTGTCAGAGCGGTTGTTCAGTTTCAGGAGGACCGGTGTTTCTGTCTCTCTCTCTTTCTCTCTCTCTCTCTCTTCTCTCTCTCTCTCTCTCTCTCTCTCTCTCTCTCTCTCTCTCTCTCTTCTCTCTCTCTCTCTCTCTCTCTCTCTCTCTCTCTCTCTGTGCGTGTGTTTGTTTGTATTGATGTTTAGTTGTTTGGTTTGTTTCGTTTGTTTGGTTGTTGTGTTTGTTTGTTTGTATGTTTGTTGTGTTTGTTTGTTTGTCTGTTTGGTTGTTTGTTTGTTAGCTTGTTCGCACATTGGTTTGTTTGTTTGTTTGTGTGTCTATTTGTTTGTTTGTTTGTTTGGTTGGTTGGTTGGTTGGTTGGTTGGTTGATTTGTTTGGTTTGTTACAGGTGTGGTTGGTTTTTGGTTTGCTTCTGTGGGTGTGTGCGTGTAAAGTGCGCGGTTCGGACATCAAACCCGCAACGATACCTAAACCCTACATCAGGTTCACTCTTTCCGACCTTCAAATTCCTCTGCAGACTTCCCAGGCACTTTCAGGATCGGGATCCCTCAAGCCTGAACCCTACAGTAAACCCCATAAAGTTGGAAACCGGATTAATGCCAAATAGTGCTGGGATTCCCTATATAATACTCTTAAGGATTGAGGCTACTGGGTTTCCAAGTTTTAAGCTTCTACTGTAAACCAGGTTCAGGCTTGAACAATTTCGTATCATAGGAAGCTTGATGGTCAGAATTCGGTGTTTGTTCAGGGCGGGGTCGGGGGTATGATTCCACAACTCGAGAGGGACTACGAGGGGAAACAAGCACCACTCTAGTTGATGATTCCGACTTCTATACTAGGATTCTGTCTGGTCCAGGCGGACATGAACACGCCCAACAACTCAGGCGTGACGCCATTGCAAATCGCCAAGGTGCGAGACTGCGTTGCCCTGACGCCAAAATACTGGGTTTATCAAATCATTAACCCTAAACCCTAAACCCTTAAATATTCAGGAGTTACAAGAAGGATCCGATTAAGTACACAGGGCCTCTACTCAGCTCTGCTAAGGAGACCTGATACTCCACCGGCGGATTTAACTAAAGTGGACTCTAAGCCGTAAAGCCTAAACCCTAAACCCTAAAGTCAGGCCCCTCAAGTATGTATATATATATATATATATACATATTCCCCAAGCCCGTAACCTTGTCCTTCGGGCTCCTTATTGTGCACCCCGTCATCCTGGTCTGGCAGGCTCGTGACCCAGCGAGTGTTCCTTAGATCATATTCGGGCCCCAAAGTAGTTGCTTTTTTGGGATTACCTTTAGGATTCTAAATATGAGCCCCCAAAAAGGAACTACTTTGGGGCCTTAGGGTAATTACACCTCTAAACATGAAATTCCCAGACAGGAAACCTGACATCCTGAATCCTCAGACCCGACAACCGCTCCTCCCTTTCAAGCCCTCGCCCCTGAAGGAGATGAGCCATGCAGATCTCGTCGTCTTTCTCGAAGCTTTGGTGATGGACGAGGGCGCCAGCGGCGTACCCGTCTCTGAGGGAAAGGGGGGACTATAGGTCCTATAGGTCCCCTGAATTTGGGTCTAGATCTTCGGGTTGGGTTTAGGGTTTTGGGGTTTGTTTGTGAGTTGGTCGGAACTGGTTGGGAGCTCGTCTGGTTGAGGAGACATTCCGTCGGAGTGGAGAGCAAGTTTCAGGGCGCCCGTTGGGGTTGCAGCAGTCAGTGGCTGGTACATGTACAGACCTGCACAATTTGCAGAGCCTGTGCGTGAGGATGTGCTCTGAATTGGCTCCTTTTGTGGGCTTATCGAGCTCCAGCTAATCACGGGTACTTTAGAGGCCGGAGTAATCACCGCTAGTATCTCTAAGAGCTCCTTCTTCTTTCAGTTATACTAATTACTAAAAAGGGCACAAAACCCCGTTCCAAGTATCAAAACCCCTACAGTACCTTCCTGAGGAACTGGCAAGGACGGATCAAGTGCTGTAGACCGGCGCCCCGGAGCGCACAGAAAGCCCCCAACAGGAGCCCGTGGGCTTTCCCTCTCAGTAATCTAAAAACCATCGCTTAAGGACGGCGTGAACCCTCAGAGGGTCTATAAGGTTCAAGCACTACATGGGGATTCTCGGTATATTGCGTATAGGCCGCTACCTTTGAGCGTCATGTCGTCCTTAAGGTCAGATCTTTTTTTTGGGCAGTTCGTCCCGTTTGGCGCACTCTTCAATGTACTAGGCGGCTCGCCGGCGGCACCAAAAAGCCATGCAGCTTTCATGTTGAGGAAACCCAAAGGGTTTGGGTAGGGCTTAATTAGGGCTTTTGTTTGCTGTTTCAAGCATTGAGGTGTAAGATTTACGATCAACGATCCGGTATGACGAGTTGGGGCATCTACTTCTTTTGGGATTGACTGTTCCGAGACCCGAAGACTTCACAGCCTCGTCATGAATCTTGCGAGCTCTATCCTGCACCCAAATCCGAATCATCGTTGAAGCCGGAAGAAGCTCACTCTAAGGATGAATCCCTAGAGTCAAGTAAGATATATATATATATATATATATATATATTTATGTGTGTATATATATATATATGTATATACAGATATACTTTGGCCTGGGAAATGGTTCCGATGCCGGTGTGTTAGGGTCAACGTATGTGCTACAAAGGATAGAAGCACTTCATAAATCTCCTCGCAAATCACGCTACAGCTCTATATTCACCGTATAAAAGCCCGAAAACGCTTATAAAATCTTAGCCCTGGACCTTTGCGGCGCAGTGTTCTGCTCCTAGCTGAAGCCCCTTGTGCAGAGATGACCATCGGAGGAAGTTCGGGCGCTCTTCCGTCATAGGCGTCCTTTAGGATTTGCCCGAGTTCTATCAAAACCTACCCGCCCAAATCTCCGAGAGCTTTTCCCTCTACAAATCTGGAACACTGAACCCGAAACACAAATAATTACCCTAAGCCACCCAAAAATACTTACACCCTTTACCTAACTGAACCCGTAACAAAAATACCCTAAACCCACCGAGAAATATTTGAACTCTCCACTAACTATACCCGAAACAAGAATACCCTAAACCCATAGTAATTCTCCAACACTAAACCCTGACCCCTACATGGCGAGTGCCAGGTTGACGACTCCGGCAAAAACTACTATGGACAGACGAAGCTGTGGCTCCGACATGGCTCTCGCAGACTCTTTCAATCATTTGAGTTCTGGGGGTGCGGATTTAGGGTTTCAGGGTGTTAGGATTTAGGGTTTCGGATTCAGGGTTTAGGGCTGGAGGTTTAGGATTTAGGGTGCACGGGTCCCCGTTTTGAAGTATTGGATGTTCTGTTGGTGGGTTCTGACCAGGCTTTTCCTCAAGGGCTACACCGTGGGGCTCGGATGCAAGTCCTTTTGGATCCATGACTTTATACACCTTGTGGGAGGGAGGGTTGACATTCACCAGTGTTTTGGCGGTTGTTTTGTAGCTTCTCTATAGACAAAAGTCTCCTCGTGCCCACGCTAAAGCCCATTCGGGCATGTTTCCAGCTCTTCCATATACAACTCTATGCAATACCCAATGGATGGCAGCCTTAGTCTAAGTGTGTGACCACGATTAGAAAATGCCAACCATTGCGTCAGGTAGTACATTCCTGCACCCTAAACCCGAAGCCCCGTTACCCTCAACAGCAAACCCAAGCGCGAAACCCGGAGCTCCGGCTCTACATTTGCCCTGCCCTAAACCCAACGCCCTAAACCCCAAACCCTAAACCCAAAACCCTCTGGCCGAACTGGCCTTCCGTTCGCATGGACAGTAAGTAGTGCAGGCGGAAGAAGGTGCTGAAAAAAAAACAGAAACCCAAACCCAAGATACCCTAAACCCAAACCCCAAACCCTGCCCTCATCAAGCCCACACCCCTGATTTTGGGGCCAGGCTTCTCGCATCCGCCGATGGCCAGGTACAGAAAGCAGCGGCCTCGGCCCACTTTCAAACGTCCTTTAAAGGTACCGTACCTCTCTCGGCTGTACACGTGTTTTGTGTATATATGTGTACGTGTACATATGTATATGTGTATGTATGTATGCATGCATGCATGCATGTATGTATATATATATATATCAAAATGTATATATGTACATAAGTAATTATCTGCATGTTTATATACGTATATGTGTATATATATGTATAGATGTATATATGTACATCTGTACTTTTGTATATGTACATACATATGTATGTTTTATACGTGTTATATGTATATGTGTACATATGTAGAAATGTATACATGTGTATATGTATACTTGTATATTTGTATATATGTCTATGTGCATTCGCGCTCTTGTGCCCGTATGCCCTCATGCCCTTGTGCCCTTGTGCCCTTGTGCCCTTGTGCCCTTGTGCTGTGCCCTTGTGCCCTTGTGCCCTTGTGCCCTTGTGCCCTTGTGCCCTTGTGCCCTTGTGCCCTTGCCGTGCCCTTGTGGTGCCCTTGTGGTGCCCTTGCCGTGCCCTTGCCGTGCCCTTGTGCCCTTGTGCCCTTGCGCCCTTGTGCCCGGGATCACTGGGGGACCTCTCTCACTATTTTGGAAGCCTGAAAACTTATCAATTTAGAGAAGTAATCGGGGCCTGATAAAGAAACCCTGGGTTTTCATGTGTCTTCTTTCTACGGATCCTCATATTTTGGAGTTATAGGGCCAGGTGGCTGTCTTTAAGTCTGTAAATTACCAACATGACTCTTTTGGGGTTTCTTCCTTATGGAATTAAAGTATAATATACCCCGGAACCCTATTCTCACGGCCCCTGTAGGAGGGGTTAGGGCTTTGTGTGCTCAGAGTTGAGGCTTTGGAGTTTAGACTTCGCAAGTCACGGCTCAGGGTTTAGGCTTTAGGGTGGGACTGGGGTACACTGTTTCGTGTTTTGTGTTCGGGATTGAGCTATTTGGTTTTGCTGTTCTTCCTTGTCGGCTTTATTGGGTTTCCTTAAATTAACCCCTTGAAAGTAGGTATAGGGTTTAGGGTTTAGGGCCCCTTTTTTGGGGGTCCTTGTCTTGATTTCTTTCTTCAAGTCCTTAAACATATAGGTTATCAGGTAAACCCCACACTAAACCCTAAGCTCTATAGTGTCAGGGTCGGTTCAGCTAGACCCCCAAGAACCGGGAGCCTGCAACATGGGGGGCCAGGCCCTCAAGCTAAGACTCTAAACCCCAATCCTTAATCCTAAGCCCCCAACCCTAAACTTACGCTCCAAACCCTAAGACATCAAACCCTTTCCCTTAAACCCTTGAGGCCCTGAGCCCTTAAACCCTGAAGTCACTAAACCCTAAGCCCTCAAACCTTAAACACCTAAACCCTAGGTCATGAACCCTTAAACCCTAAACTCATTGTTTGTCATCCTCAGGACCTCACCGAGACGGACACTGCAACTTCTGGTGCGCTGGGTGTGGCAGTGCAGGCCATGCGGGAAACGGCGTGAACCCCGAACCCTCAACATGGCGTGCTGGGTTTTGAGGCACAAGATGTCACGTTCTTTTGAGAAGAGCTCTTGTCGCTTAAGCATCCTACATTTTACACAGTGTTGAGTCGATGTCAAGGGGTTCAGGGGGATGGTTAGGACTTAGAGGATCAGGGGGGCTTCGTGAGGAAGGCTAGAAGTAGTTTTTTTGCTGGGCTGTATGTGCCTACTATAACCGTGGTTACCTTAATTTACCTTGAGAAGCAAACGAACGCATTACAGCTTTATAGTCAGTGATGCTAGGTTCCGTGGTCCTTGAGGCAGGATTCTGCTTCTTTCTCTGACGATCTTAAGTATTCACTGGTGCCTTCACCGGGTTGGACGAAGCAAGCCACCCTGAACCATGAACCCAAGCCATAAAAGCTGCCGTAGCTCCAGCAAGTTTCGTCTAGAAGGACCCGAGGTTCAGCGCTGAAGCTCCATTAGAGTTTCGGGTGCAGGGTCTGCAGGGTGCAGGGTTTCGGGTTTAGGGGTTTGGCTCGCATAAAAAATCGAACGGAAGTCCTGTTCTTCTAAGCAAACCTAGCAGCCCAAATCCTAAGCTCTATCCAGAACCCCCCTCGACAGTTCAATCATTCTTTGAACCTTAAACCCGGCACCCCTAAATTCGAAACCATGTTCAGGCAGTGGAATGGTCTCCCACACGGGATGAGTTCATCCTCATCCGCGGATACCAGCCTGCCAAGGTCCGCAGTCGGGGTTTCGGGGTAAGGGGGGTTAGGATTTGGGGTTTAGGGTTCAGGCTTGGCGCTTTGGGCTTCTGGGTTAGACGTTCTGTTTCGGCTTTAGGTGTCACTCTTTCCAGGTTTCCGAACGTGTCGCACCTTTGCGCTTCAAGAATTTGGGCCCCACATTCTAGGTCGAAAACATGACAGAGGGTTCCCTAAAGCCCTAGACCCTACAACCCGCCTCAAGCTTGAAAATGTAAGCCCTGAAAGCATCCCGCCCGCCAGAAACCCTCACCCTTCTCTAGGAGGCTGAGGTCTTGATGCTCTCTTTAGAGACTAATGGAAGAGCCCAGATGCTCCCGCAGAAGTGAAGGAGTAGGGAGAAAGGCCCAGGTGCGGTGTGTTCCTCTTGGAGTATGGATTTTGTGATCGCATGTCAGGAATGATTGCAATGGTGGATGAGGGTCTTTTTGCGGCCGCTTTTCAGTGCAGACGAGCAGAGATGGTCACCATACACCTTGCCTTACGAGTGTAGGCAGAAGGTCCACCACGTCTGCCGCTTGCTCTTTAGATGGCTTCCTGGGACCACCAATGCTGAATGCTCAACAACATGGTGCAGAGCCCTAAACAGGTATAGCAGAGGGCAACAGGTGATCTCGGCTTTTTGGTGGTTGGCTGGAGGTTGAAGCGGCTTGTAGACCACAGCTCTCGTCTGCCGCCTCGTTCTAAAGAGAGTAAGATGCTTTTGCATTGCCAGAATCTATTTTTTCAGGACATGTCAGGACCTGTGAAGCGGAATGTAACTTGCGGGACCACCAAGTCAGGTATCGCTAGACTGGAGACAACACGATATGTAGCCACATCCCACCTCTGCTGAGCGAGGTCACCTTGTGGAGCTGGGACAGCACCGCGCGCACGGCAACTGGCTCGGACAGTTTACACAGTGTGGCATCCTGTTAAAGTGAGCTTTGTCTGAGTGTTTGCACGTTTTTGTCATGCCCGTATATCTCAACATAAATTGTACAGGTCAGAAATAATCATCTAAACACATATTTTTAATTGTATGTATAATATATATATATATATATGTGTGTGTGTGTGTACATAATCGCTTAACTCCATAAATATGTGTATACATACATATATATATATATATCCAGATTAGCCATGCGTTTTAGGAGAGAGAGAGAGAGAGAGAGAGAGAGAGAGAGAGAGAGAGAGAGAAAGAGAGAGAGAGAGAGAGAGACAGAGAGGGACGCACAATTCACACCCAGACATGTATACACATGTCTCAACATGCATGTCCAGCTTCCTCGCCCCAGATGTGTCTGTACTGTACTGTAGGGGCCTAAATAATGACTCATACCATTTTGGGATAGTATAATGGTCTCCCAAAACCCTATTCTAATTACTCAGGCCTCTATAGTACGCATTCAGGCACAGGTTGCCCAGGCTTCCTTGCGGCCGTTCGTCGTTATGATGTAAATCCTGCATTACCTTAATGACCCTATGACTACAGGAATGATGGTATATTCCTCATTATGGATAAGGCAGGATTTATATCATCAACCGTATCACGACAATTGCTACGGTTGCTACAATTAATACGGCCACTGCAATGATGCCAGGATGTTGCGGAGCAGCTTCCCGAAAGAAAGCGCCAACTTAGACTTAGACCCGTGAATTTCATATGCAGACCTCACCGCAAGCCCCCATCAATCATATACTTCCTTGAATAGGCCTGATTAATAGGTCTATATTATGGGCATTAAGGCGCTACCCCTCTAAGGGTCCCTATGAATCAAGGGATTTTCGATTTGTTTTCTTGCCTTTGTGTTGGTACTCAAGCCTCCAAGTCCACAAACTAGCCCGCCTCACATGGAGCTCGGCGCACGAAGCCACTAGGCTTTTGCTGAAGATTCCAAACACAGGGGTATACTTAGCTGAATGTGTACAAAGAACACTGATGATTTAGATTTCTATCGTGCGTACCGGCAAACAAGAAGCACTTCAGTTGGCCCCCAGGTGACTTGTGCGAAGGTCCTGACGGAGAAGGCGGCGGAATATGTGTATCTTGCAATCAGGGGTCTGTCGTCTTCTAGCTGGTCTAGCGGAGTCTAGCGAGCCTCGAGATCCGTCTGGGCAGGGCAACCGGAACGCGCCTCATCCTTTCTCTGAGTCCGAACCCGGAAGTGCAGAGCCCAACTTTATCTTCAACAAGAACATGTCCCTGAGTCTTCATCACTTTCACGAGGAACAGTATTGTTGCCGATGCCCGGAATCGGTCTACGACTGGCAAGATGTCTACTACTACTGCTACGATTGCTATTTCAGCTGCTGGGTGTTGCGACGACTGGGACAACGATTGCCACGACGACAACCGGTGGTGCTGCTGCGGCCTCTCCCATTCCTACAACTACCGCAACAACAACCACCACCACCACGACGACTACTACTACCACCACCACTACTACTACTACTGCTACTACTACTACTACTATTACTGCTACTACTACTACTACTACTACTACTACTACTACTACTCCTGCTACTACTACTACTACTACTACTACTACTACTACTACTACTACTACGTCTACGACTACGACTACGACTACGACTACGACTACGACTACGACTACGACTACGACTACGACTACGACTACGACGACTACTACTACGTCTACGACTACAACTACGACGACGACGACGACGACGACGACTACTACTACTACTGCTGCTACTACTACTACTACTACTACTACTACTACTACTACTACTACGTCTACGACTACGACTACGACTACTACTACGACTACGACTACGACTACGACTACGACTACGACGACTACTACTACGTCTACGACTACGACTACAACTACGACGACGACGACGACTACTACTACTACTACTAAACGACTACTACAAATACTGCTACTACCACTACCACTACCACTACGACTACGACGACGACGACTGCTACTACCACCAACGCGACGACGAAGCAGAGCTCCTCAGAACGCCTCGGGCACAGACTTCCTAGACGATTTATTAGGCATTTAAGTCTATAGTTGTGCCCAATCTTAAAGCCAGGCGCATCGCAACTTCATCCGCTTCAACCACTTCGGCTCGCTTGTCTGCATCGCTGGATTCGGGACCCGTTCGGCAGATGCCTTAACAACGCCTAAACCCTTAAGCCCTAAACCGCTGAAGGCACTGAACACTAAGCCCCGAACCTTGTCCCCCTGAACTCAAAGCTCTGGATGCTGATCCGAAGCCTCAACCGAAATCGTCCGTGAAGCCTACACTGACATCTCGAGCCTACCCATAGGCCCCAAAGTAGTTCCTTTCTGGGATTGCCTTATAGAATTCTATATATGAACCCCCAAAAGGAACTGCTTTGGGGCCTATGGGTAGCGCCCCAGCCCTAGCTGCCAAGGCCCAGGACTTCAAACAATATGGATCTCGAAGCCAGCTCCAAACAGGGGGTCTGCGAGATTATGACTCGGCAAGAGAGTCGCGTTGGCGTTGCCGGAGTAAGTATCCGTATTGTTTGTGGGCTTGCGCACCTTTCAGGCGCATTTGGGATTGAGGGCTTGCGAAAACAAAGCCCGGCAAGCCCTAAACCGAGCGCAGATTTTGCAGTTTTGTCTCACCGGGTGGTCCGATCCGCCTTCGCACCGAAATTCGTAGAGTTTCGGGCTTCAGGGTTTAAGGCTAAAGGTTGCTGCAAATCTTGCAAGCTTGATTGAGTCCCGGGTGCCTGTGGGGATTAAGCTTTAGGGTCAGTAATGTGTCGGGTTTGTGCAGATAAGCCCTGCTTAGTGAGAGCCGATAATAAGCCCATCAAGGTCCAAGTCGACCTTAGTAACTTAGCAACCCCTAAATCCTGAACCCCATATGTCCCGGCAAAGCTCGGTCCCTAAACCCGTATGGACTCCATAACCCCCAACACAACCCGTAAACCCTTATGATTACGAGATCTATCCCTAAGCACGCATGAAATCTTAAACAAACCCTACTGAAATCCTAGCAAACCCTAAGCCCTAAGCCCTAACTTAGTAGCTGAGTGGATACACTTTATACTTGTTGGGATAATACTACCCACTACAAAACTGAAAGTGCACACTTTTGGCGGCTTATGAACTCAGCAACTAAGCTAAACCCTACGCCCTGGTCAGCCCTTCAGCCCTGAACCTCACCCTCAAATTGGGGTATATGGTCCCAAATAAGGGGCATTTAGGGTCTATTAGAGGGTAGATGGAGGGTCTAGGCAGGAATTTGGTTTAGGGGTGAGAGCCCAAACCCTACAAAATAGTAGGTTATGACCCCTTCATTAGAGGGTCGAACCCTTAAAACGGTAGGTTTTGGGATCTCCAGGTAAGCCCTGGTAAACAAGTTCCGTTTTGGGGTTCATATATAGAATCCTATAAGGTAGTCCCCAAAAAGGAACCACTTTGGGGATGATGGGTAAACCCCAAACCCTAAGCCCTCGTAAACCCTTAGCCGGGCGCAGGAATCTGGCTGGGGAGATGGACTTCTATGGGCGAAGTGGGGAGAAGCGCCTCTGTCTGTGTTATTAACTGGTTCAGGGTTTAGTGTTGAGGGTTTAGAGGTTAGGGGTCAAGTTTAGGGTTTAGGGGTCAGGGTTTAGGGTTGTAGGGGTTAGGGGTTTAGGGTTTATAGGGGTTTAGGGTGAAGGGACGTCGTAGACTTGGTCTTGCGGTTCAGGGTTCTTTACGGGGTTTGAAGTTAGGGTTCAGGGTCTAATTGAGGGTTGTTTCCTAAAATGGTTCTTGGGTTTACGGTATGGTATAGTTTCTACCAGGGTACTTTACCATCGTAACATGGGGGTCACTACAAGGGTAGTATGAAGGTTACCCCGTTACCAACGCTTCATTGCTTAGGGTTGCAGACGATACGGCGGTCAGTGATAGTAACATCACATGAGTGTAACTCTTACAGCTTAACATACGTGCCTGATGAATTGTTAGTGATGTTGCCATATCGTCCCTGTATAATTGCAAACGCCCACAATAAGATATCCCCTCACCCCTTGTTCAAGCATTCGTAATCCTTTGACGTTGAGAAATACATAGAGCTTGATAGGAGCTGTTTTAAATAATCACGCCCCTATAGCACTGCCATGGATTGAGCTGTTGCCAGCTTCCAGGACGGACTTTGTGCGAATCTCCAAGTGTGAGGTGGCGTCGCTGTAGCCGGTTTTTGAGGGCTCGGTTACCCTGTCCAGGGCTTATGTGTCAGGGTCTACGATGTACCCTAAGGTCCCAAAGTATTTCCTTCTGGGGGTTATATTAATAATCCTATAAAGTCCACGGGGAAAATTTCAGCTCAGCAGGAGGGCTGTGTCGAGAGGAAACATGTCAAGATGCACGACATGCTTCAGGGTTTTAGGGTTCCAGGGATTGGGTTATGGTCTATCGGCAAACGCATGCCACACAACTCACTTTCCCGCAGCTTGCATTCCTCTCCTCGGCGATCTCGCTACTGCTATGTCAATGGTTTCGTCGGCAACCTTGTCCTGATTGATGCGAGATTACGCTGTAAGCCAGTGCTGACTCAGGAGAACTACCGCAACCATTTGACCTTCCAAAGTTCATTCACCCTATCCGGGTCTGAGGTTTAGGGTTTATAGGGTTTCTCGGTCAGCGCTCAATCACAATTGCCCAATCCCTACTTAGAGGATCATGGGACTTAGTAACTAGGGTTATCATTAAGGTAACTGTACTTATAATTACTTATAACCCCAATTAAGGTACTTATAATCTTATAACCCTACTTACTAAGTCCCATGATCCTCCAAGTAGGCCCTATACACCCGAACCCAACCCCTTAACTCGTCTAGAAGCCGTACAGGTCGAAGGAGTTCCTTTTCCAGAAACATGAAGTGCTGATACCATTCCTTTACTTTATGGGTCCCTAGTAATTTTACTGTACCCCGGAAACTCTTGGCCCATTATGCTATAATTATCCCCCTCAAAATAGCCGAATAATTATATAGGGCCCTATATTATGACCCTCAGCTCCCAGCCCCTACCTGTGACCCCAAACCCCACAAAATAGTAGGTTATGACCCCTTAATTAGAGGGTAGAACCCTTAAAACGGTAGGTTTTCGGATCCACAGGTAAACCCCCCAGGAACTCTAATTTGATTGCTACCGCCTCCTCAGTTCGCCGCATTGTGACAGCAGGTCCAGGCTCGGGGTTGCAGATCGCAAGAGGGGCTCTGAGTACCTACCCATAGGCCCCAAAGTAGTTCCTTTTTGGGATTGCCTTATAGAATTCTGTATATGAACCCCCAAAAAGAACTGCTTTGGGGCCTATGGGTATAAAAGGGGGTACTTTCCCAAACCATAATA
Organism: Symbiodinium sp. CCMP2592; assembly: GCA_905221615.1. Classification (NCBI taxonomy): domain Eukaryota; class Dinophyceae; order Suessiales; family Symbiodiniaceae; genus Symbiodinium; species Symbiodinium sp. CCMP2592. The sequence goes on along the minus strand of CAJNDT010004279.1, from coordinate 221,604 downwards.
GTCTTTCTTAGTGTAGAAGCCCTTACATTCTACTGTATATGATAGCAGCCAGAATAGTAATACTCACACGAAACCCTAAACCCTAAACCTTAGGTATGTTGGACAAGATGCGCTTAAACAACAGTACAAACCATGATTTCGAGCATGATGCACGGTAGGCGAATTGCGCCGTGTCCGCCGAGTGGGGTGCCGACGGCCGTGATCCCAGAAAACTCAGACTTCCTGGCAGGGTTTAGGGGTTTAGGGTTTACGGGTTTAGGGTTTAGGGGTTTAGGGTTTCGGAGTTTAGGGTTGCGTAAGGCGTCCTCACCTCCGAAATGTTTGGGGTGTTGCAACCAGGACCCCCCACAATAATAGGGCCCTTTATTAGAGTCCTTGTGGCCCTGAATAGTGGGTATTTGGGGTATATCAGAGGGTACTTGGGTAGGTCTACGAAGTCAGCCGTTGTTTTCTATTTCCTAGCCTACCGGGAAATGCGCACAGCATACCGTTGTTGGACGGTATAGTCTTCGCCCAAGCCCATTGCACCCCTAGACGCCAAACCCAGAAGCATCGAAGCAACAAGCACAAAAAAACACTAAAGCCATGAACCCCGCGATATGTGCATTTTAAGGACCGCAGGTGCCGTGGATTGTAAGCTTACAAACGCTCAAACCCACAGCTCAATACGTAAATACCAAAAAGCCTTCAACATCCTTCAACGCCATGTGTACCCTGGACCCTTAGCCCCACTCCGAACCCAACATGGGGTTTCAGTCGGCATTGGGTAGGCTTTGCTGGGAGACAGGTGCGGTTTCACGGCTCTGCACCAAACCCAATGTTAACAGCCGAGTCCATTTGAAATAGTGTCTGTGCATATCGCAATCAGTTGTATTCATGCTCCTGCCCCTAGTCTTGGGCTCTGTAGTATACAGTTCATACGTTTTCTCACAGGGCCAAGACCTCCAAACACCCGGTGCCCTCCACGAGTGGCCAGAAGCCACAAAGGCGTGATTGATCGAAGGTTTGATTTGAAGCCTACCTATAGTCTCCATTGTAGTTCCTCTTTTGGTTAACCAGCTTATGGTTAGGATCCTATAATAGAGATTTTGGTTAGGTAGTAGTGGCGGAGTAGTGGCGGCTTACAGATTGCAAGAATGTCATCACCAACTACGAGGCTGCCCTTCCGCGCGCAGCTCATTGCCATTCGCCCTTCACCCTAAACCCTCAACAACCCTAAACCCGAAACCCTAAAACCCTAAACAACCCTAAACCCTAAACCCTAAAACCCTTAACAACCCTAAAACCCAACAACCCTAAAACCCTAAACAACTCTAAACCCGAAACCAGCCAAAATCGGCTTTGCACTTCGATCCTGAGCCAAGTCCCTCTTTTCACTTCCGGGTGTAGGATTCACGGTTGAGGGCTTAATGTACACTTTCAGGAGCATCTTCGCAGTTAGGCAACTTTCGCATGCGCGCCAGCCTGACATTGCATTGGGCCGCGAATCCTCAGCTTTCAGCATGCTGTCAGCCCTGAAAGCCTTAGGGGTACTTAGAAATATGTTTAAATGTATTTTTTGTTATTATAATCCCTAAGAAAAAGCTAAAATTATGATTTTTGCTAGGGTTCTAAGTTCAATATAGAAGCGGGTCACGTCTGACCACCCGAGCGCCCTCGAGTCTGATGTAAGCTCGGAGAACATAAACCCCTAACCCTAAACCCAATGCTACCGCCCGGCTTTGTGTAAGTCTTGAACAACGTCGAGCCTTGGGCTAGGGATGTAGGAGTGGTAAAGCTGGAGCCGTGAACCCCGAAGTATCCGGCCTCACCCTAAACCCTAAGTCCTACAAACCCCATTCGAGGGTGCTTGTGTCATGCATGCCTTCTTCATCGATGGACCATGGATGAACAGTTTAGTCCAGGGTCGAATGAGTGTGACTGTATGCATACATTTAGCATGTCAGTGTGTGCGTCTGTGCATGCACACCTGGCTCAGGGTTATACATAATCATCTTTGTAAATGTCATTCTCTCTCGGTAAATCCACACAGCCTCAACCTTGGACCAATATAACAGAGAGCGAGAGAGAGAGAGAGAGAGAGAGAGAGAGAGAGAGAGAGAGAGAGAGAGAGAGAAAGAGCGAGAGAGGTCGGCATCTGATGACTGCCGTGCTCTTCCCTCGAATGCGAGTGGACAATGGCATCACGCAACTTGTCACAGAAGCAAGGTTGAATGATGCGCGAAACCCTGCAGCGTGGGGTCCCTTCCGCATGTTTCAAGATCAGAGGCTAAAAGCCTTCGATGTTCAGGTAAGATGCAATGCTTAAAGGCTTCGAACATGCAGGTCGTAGTGATCAGATGGTCGTAGGCTGCAGGGAATTCTAACAAACTGGCCTTCTTTGATGGTCTGCGGATCTGTGATGGAATAGTACCCAGGGCATGTATGCTGGTCTGTTGTAGGACAGCATAGTTTAAGTTCTAGGTCTTGATTTCTCATCCTTCCTGGGTCGGTGTGTCGATTCATTCAGAAGGTCGTAATTAATGCTCGCATAAGCAACTGTGTTTCCGCGGAGTTTCAAATCGTAGAGTGTCAGCAGGCATTTACAGTATTTACAGGTTGCAGAAGCAGGGGTCAACCTCCTTTACACGCAGCATAGGAATGATAGGAATAAGTCAGTCATCATCAGGTGCCCTGGCCAGCGCGCAGACCCCATCATGACATACGGTCCTATTAATTCAACATCAGCTAATCTTATAAGATAATGCCTAGACCCTAGTCGCAGACTGCGGCCTCTTGGAAAAACGAACCCCCAAAAAACAAATTAAACCCAATTCCGATTTTTAAGGCCCTGGGAGTATTTGGCGGCATCCTTTGGCTCAAAGTCTTCGAAGACTCCAAGGGTAAAAGGAGGGACCCTTAATAAGGACCCCTAGGTATATACCCTTAATATAGCTATTATATACCCATTATATAGCCCATTATAGGGTAGGGGTCCCCATTAAGGGTCCCTCCTTTTCCCCTTTGAAAGACGTTGACGTAGGGACGACAGGCTGTGCGTTCCATGCAGCGGAAACCTGTGTTGGTCATTTCTGGGCGCAAATTGAGGCCTATGATTCCAAAACAGGGAACGAGAGAATCGAATGACATGACGGCCTTATTGAATAAGTAGAGTCGAGTTTGGGGGTGCTTAAGTTGAGCTGATTAGGTAGTGCTTGCGGTTTAGAGTATCCTTTTAATCTTGGGAGCCTTGAAGGAAGAGCTCAGATACTCCACGATTCTAGGTAAATATATGTTGTACTATGCCACAACCCCTCCCTCCACACCCCTACAGGCCCCACACCCTAACCCCTGCCTATATACACCCCTAAGGCGCTAAACTCCAAGATCATCTCTTCAAGCCCCGAGCATAGCTTAGCTCTAAGGCTGTGGAATGCGCTGATGGGGACCAAGGCTCCATGCTCTGTCGCACTGCTCCCGGAGAATAAAAAAGATGACAACCACAAAACAAGAGTCTTAATCGTGATAGTAATCAAAGCAGCAAAAATCATACGGACAATTATAACTTAAAAATGGTAACAGTACTGATTGTGAAGATGGTTTCACATATAGAGATATTCTGACAGTGATACTACTACTAACAACAAAATAACATCAGCATATGGAGCAAAACACAAGTTAGCCATAAGCTTGATAGTAACAATGAAAACGACAACAACAACAACAACAACATCGCTAACAGTCTGAAGAAGAGCAACAACACCCCCTACCACCAACAACTACTACTACAACTACTACTACGATTACAGCAACGGCTACAACTAGAGCTACAACCCCACAACTGATCATAAGCTGAATGAGGTTTCTTCGAACCCCAAGCTCCAATCACGGGGCTTAATCAATAATCAGAACACAGTTTGGGGGTAAGGGCGGACATGCGTCTGAGTCGAATGAAGCTTCACATGACTTCTGCATCCCAGCAAGTTCAACTAAGTTTGGAGGCGATTCCTTCAATGCATACTGTAGAAACAAGCATACTGGTATGTTAATACTATAACGTAACAAAGGGGTAGAAGATGGTTTGACAGAATAGTTAAGAGTGATTCAGTGATTCAGGCCTCTACATAGGCTCAAGTTTCTTGTGTCGTTCTGTTCTCGGCGTTTCTGGCAGGTCATCTCATCTCCATCCGATGAGCTTTACGAGGCTTTCACCAGAGGGAGTTCGAGGGCAGATGGCTAACCGGTTCAACGGTCATTTTGTTTGAGGCTTCAGGTTGTTTCTATGGCGGGTTAGGCTAGCTGACCCATGGGATGAAGAGTTCGGGGTTTGATGCACTTGCTAAGTTATAGTATATGACGCTACTGCTTTATTGTAGTATATTGTCATCGTATCTTATGATCGTATATTGTGCTCGCGATGCGATTTATTATGCCTGGCTCCGCCGAGGGCCCTCAGGTCCAAATACCAAGCTGCATTGCCCATACAGGCTTAAGAGCACATACCCAGACCTTCCAAAATCCCTTAATTAAGCAGTATACCTTAAATCATATTAGGGACCCTATTATAATTTAAGGTATATTCCTTAATTAAGGGATTTTGGAAGGTCTGGGTAGAACCCAAGAAGGACTTCTGTCGTCTGTTCGCCCTGAAAACTCCAGACCGCCAACCCCATCTTCGCAAAGCCTAACCACGAGGTCCAAAAAATATCTAAAACTTAAAACCCTCAACCAAAAATATCTAAAACTTAAAACCCTCAACCAAAAGTATCTAGACCCTCCCCCCCCCCCCCCCCCCCCCCCCCCCCAAGCCCCAAGCCCCAAGCCTTCAACCAAGTCAACCAAGCCCAGGTCCAGGGGCCCGGCACCTTCAACCCCCCAAGCCCCAAACCCTTGCTAGGTAGGGCTTTGGGACATTTTGTATTTTCCCTTATTGGGCTTAAGAGTATCTTATTTAATTACTAATATTTTGCACAGGCTTTAAAAGCCCCACCTAGGCTTAAGAGTATCTTATTTACTAATATTTGTCAAAGGCTTTAAAAGCCCCACCTAGCTTGCATAACTCAAGGCCCCCCCAACCCAAAAAGCCCTGAACCCCAGACCTTAAAGGGAACTCCAGCAAGTTGGAATATGGTTTCAGGGTAGGATACCCTACAATGTACCATAAAAGGGTTTAGGATAATCATATTCCAAGTTTCTGGCTTTTACCTTACTAGTAGACACGAAACAGAACACCCTGTTAACCCTAAAAGCCCTTGGAAAAGGGATCCCTTGAAGGAAACCCCAGAGGAATCTTAAGCCCCCTAACCCCTTACAGAGAACCCTTATGGGAGCCTTTTTGAGGTGGAATGGAAGCCCTTAGTGGATCTCTAGGGGTTTCTTTAAAGGGGTCCCTCAAGAGGTGGAATGGAAGCCCGGTCTCACCGAGAAGGGCGGCTTCGCGGATGTGACCAGCGAGGAGGCCGGTGTTTTGTTTCTCAGCGGTTTTTTTTAGGGTTCTAGGTGGTTGTCAATATTAGGGTCCCTTTTTGTGTCCTATACTTTTTAGTCGGCACCTAATATGGTTAGGGTATCCGAAAGGGGCCCACAATTTTGACAACCACGTATACAAGGTCCATAAGGGGTCTAAAAACACAAGGGTTCTATGGGGGTCTACTTAAAGGATCATGGGACTTAGTAACTAGGGTTATAAATAGGGTAACTGTACTTATCATTACTTATAACCCCAATTAAGGTACTTATAACCCTACTTACTAAGTCCCATGATCCTCCAAGTATAAGGGGTCCCGAGTCGGAGTTGTGTTTGGGTGTTTCTCTGCGTGTTCGATGCGGGGTTTGGGTTAGGGGTTTAGGGTTCCATAAACGTTCTACTAGGGGTCTGTCTATTGTAAACAACGGGGTCTGTAAAGTGCCGATAAAGGGTGTATATGGGCTCTATATGGGTTCTGCAAGGGTCTGCATGGGTTCTAGGTCTTTTTCGAAAATCGCGGTGTCTAGTGTGTGTAGGTTGCGGTTACAATGGATACCAAGTAAGGGCTGTTGTGGCCAGGTCTTCAGGAGGTTTATCTGAGTTTAATTGTGGAAATGTCGAGACACTTGTCTCCCTTGGTTTGAATCTACAGGTGTTACCAAGGACCGTCCAGGATTTCTGCTCCATTCAGGGGCTGGAATGGCTAGAACCTCTGACACGTGGGGCAGCTACTATCGCACAGATAGTTCTGGGTTGAGTTGTTGGAGGAATGTAGGTTGGGGTGGTAAGATTGTGTTAGGAAAGTTTCTGGGGTTAGGAGTTGAATCTGGAGCCTCCAACGTCACCTAGCGAAGTCACTTTGAGAAACAATTAATCATGCTGGATGATGGAGCATAGCATGTAGGTTTAGACTCAACCGTTGCAAACAGCAAGAAAGCAATCCAAACGATGAAGTAAACGCTGATAGCATCTAAAATGGCGGAACTCCAGCAGGCAATCCTTTATAAGCCCATGTCCCTGCAGCCTCGAAACCCTGAACCCTCGCTCCTCCTAAAACACGTAAAACCGTTCCTGAACCCTATAAATTGTGAACCAACAGCCTAAACTCCATCAGGTAAATCCTCAAACCTAACCCTGAGCCTGTGAACCCTCACGATTATATGGCTTGACAGAGCGTTTCAAGGAATGCATCAACCAAACCCCCTTTGTTGGACCTGTTTTGCCTTACAAATCCATGAAGCCTTATTTTTGATCCTGTAGTTTTATGGAACCTTTACAACAACCCTAAGCTCCAGAACTTTTGAAATGAACACCGAAAAGCAGCCTGAAATTCAAGCCTGCCTGTAACTGCACAATTAAAGGAATCCCCAACAGGATCCAGAAGGATCCCTTGAAAAAGCGTCTTGCGCCCTACACGCCCCAACCATCCCTAAACCCTAAACCAGAGCCGGCTGACAACTTTCTGGGATTCCGAGATCTCAACAGCTCTGGAGCTTTTGGCTCCAAACTCCATTTCTCCCTACGTGATGTCGTTGGACTGCGACGAGAATGGTATTGACCTCTTCAAGGGGCTCGCTGAGCTTCTTTCATTCACGAAAAGCCCCAACTTTCCGATTGGCTTTCGCTTCCATCCTGATCAGCTTGTGTTTGAGAGCGGGAAGCGCGTGACTATGAAATCTGACAATTCAATTGTCTTCTTCTCTGACACTGCAGGCTTGCTATCAAGTGAACATCAATGGCTCAATTGTCCACTTGGACCCCATCAGTGCAGTTGGCCTCAAGCAGGCTTTTGGTCTTTCACAGTCACACTTGAAAGAAGCCAGCACTGATTGGCCTGACTTTGAGCGTGAGCCTGCTAGAAGGATGGGAGATGAATATGTCCGATGGACGAGAGATTCTGATTGCACTGGCATATTCAAAGTGGTGATGTCTGATTCGACGAACCTAGTTGTTGATGACGGGTTCCTGATGCTTTACGGGGACATTCTAAAACCCTGAATCTCTAAGCCCTTAACCAGACACCCAACCCTACATCCCTACGCCTTCAACCCCTGAACCCTAAATCCCTACACCCCTGAACCCCAAAACCCTAAACCCTAAACTCTAAACCCTAAACCCCTGAACCCTAAAAACCTAAACTCTAAACCCCTGAACCCTAAAACCCTAAACTCCAAACCCTAAACCCCTGAACCCTCTAAAACCCTAAATCCCTACACTCCTAAACCCCAAGACCCTAAACCCCTAAACCCCGAGAAGCTTCAGATAAGCCGTGCCGGAGCGGCGGCCGCGGCCGACACCGGTGGGACTGCGAAGAAGGCAGCCTACAAGCCTCCGAAGGCCCGCTGGAATCTTCTTGGGCTTAGTTTTTTTTTGTTTTTTTTTTTTGGGGGGGGGGGGGGTTTAGGGGTTTCGGGGTTTATAGGGTTTAAGGTTTAAGGGTTTAGTGGTTTAAGGACAAGGATTTAGGGTTGAGGGGTTTGGGGATTCAGGGTTTTGGGTTGAGGGTTAAGGATCGAGGGTTGGGGTTTTAGGGTTAAGGGTTTACGTTTATCGGGACCCTTGTAGATTTTGGTTGGGATTTCTGTTGCCGTTCTTGGGCTGCTCAACTTTTGGCCTTTTCAGGGCTCAAAAGCTTTGTGGGTTCTGAATAGTATCATCTTCAATCAGCTGGAGTTTCTTCAGCATCCAGGGCTTTTGGTGATGATGGAGTCTCTAGGGTATCTGCTGAGTTTGATGCTCGACGCGCGTCTTGAACGTCCGGTTTTGGTGTCAGGGCTTTGTCGTGGGTTTCCGAAATCGGGTGCCGGTTACTGATGGGGTTTCTTGCTTAGGGGTTGCGGTTTCAATACTCCGAGTCAGTTTGTTTTCGGGATCTGGGCCATGACTCAAATGCGGGGTGCCCTCTTTGGGGTTCGGTGCTTCACTTGCTGCCGGTGAGCAGGCTGGATTTGTAGATGAAGGCAGGTTTCTTTCTCATGATCAGGCTGCCATCGGGCACAGGCTTTGGACTTTTTTACGTCCACCTGGCAGGGAGCTTTGATGGTAGCAAAGCCGCCCGCTTCAATTCGGAAATAAGAGACCGTAGGAACAACACACACCCCGCACTCTCAACCCTAAACCCTGAACCCCTGGACCCCTTAGCCCTGCGCCACCACCCCAAACCTTGAACCCCGAAACCCCAAACCCGAAGCCCTCAACTCCGCTTCCACAAGTCGCGGAGGCTCGTGGCACTGGCGATTCGACCGTGGCTGCCATGATGAGAGGGGAGGTAGGGGCCCCTTACATAAGGCTTTAGGGTTTGGGGTTGAGTTTTTTTTTTTTTTTTTTTTTTTGGGGGGGGGGGGGGGGGGGGTTTAGGGCTTCTAATAGGGGTTTAGGGTTTCGGGTTAGGATGTCTTTCGTTGGTTCTTGTTTGCCTGGCGAAGCTTCGCACAGTCTGCACCGTCCTTCTTCAGACGGTCTTCCTACATTGAGTGGTTATTTAGAGTACCCCTAAAGGGACTATAATTCTGACAACCACCGACATGATGAGAGTCGGGCTCTGGGTTTGCATCGTATCTTAGTTTCAGAAGGTCAGCTGTTTTAACGTGGTGTATTGCAGAAGGGTTAGTTTTTGTGTCTGTATGAACAAGCAAGCAAGAGCGAGAGAGGGGAGAGCGCTGAGGGCGTCCACTTCTCCCCTGTCTGAAATAATCCAGAGAGTGAGGTAAGAGCTTTTATCGAGCCACTACTGATCACTACTGGTAGTTTGCCATGGTACGTGCGTATGATTTCATCGGCATCGTCGTGACAGCTTTTGGGGCGTTCGGAACTGCGGGGGCTCAAAGAATGCAGGAAGCATTGGTGGAACTACTCGCAATGATAACATGATGACTCTAGCTTGAGTACCAACGGGAGTACGAAACCTCGGAGAAGTTGGACGCTGCACACCCGAAGCCCATATGGCAGAGGACTGGGCTGGCTGTTGTGGTGGCATGGCCACAGCTTCCTTGGCATTGGGTGTGATTCCTTGGTTGCTTCATACGTTTTTGTTACTATCATGTACCCTCTACACCCTATTCTAATGCCGAGACCCCTATGTTGATGGCTTAGAGGTCAGGCATACGGTCTCAAAGTTGTCGATAGGCATGGCATTATTCAATTCGGGTGCCTTGTCGGGATTCTGATCAGTGTGTAGCTGGGTCCTGTTGAAAATGGGTGAGTGTCTATACTGGGTGTTCTTGTTATGTGGGGGAGAGGTTACGAAACAAAGGCGACATCGTCGACCTCGTAGCTTCTCTCGTTGGATGTTATGCAGGTTTCGCAGTACAAAAGGAGTGTTCGTTGCAGTCGCGAAAAGTTCAAAGACCTGACGCTCCAAACCTCAATCCCCAAACTCGCTGAGTTTCTTTAGGTTTTGGGGTTTCGGGCTCAGAGTTCGCGACCTTCACCCTCCTAGCCCCGGAGCCCTCTTGCTTGCAGTTGTCCGTGCCGGATGAAGACAAGCGCCGGAGGTGGAGAGCGGAGTAAGAGACAGGTTGAAGTTGTATTCAGTTTTGCGTTTGGGTCAAGACTTCTAATAGTGTTTTTGTGTTTTTCTTGAAATCCGATATGGAAAGGGCCAGTTAATTCAACAAAAACCAGATCATGGATTCAGGGGCTTTGCGGGTTGCGTAGCACAGCTGCCAAAGCCTGAACCCCTCACGAATGAAATGCCCGCAGAATTTCAGGTTTCATGCCTGCGGGCTAGTCTCTGGTATTGTTCTAGCCCCTGCATGGAGCAGACCTACACACCTACAACTGATAGGTTTACCATCGGTTGGTGTCGGCTAAGCAGAGGTGCTTGCAACATAGGCCACGGCATGTGGGTTTGAAATGCGTAAGTTGAAACCCTAGTCAAGTAATCAGGAATTCGAAGGATTCTTCTTCAGCTAAGGCTTCGCTTCTTTGCTGTAAGACGAGAGTCAGCGGACTAGCCGCCAGCATGTTCATCCCTGCACCCTCAACGCCCTAAGCCTTCAAGCCGAGGTGGCGAGAACCATTAGTCTGTATCCTTGAGCCCCAGAACCTTCAACCCAACGCCCTCAAAGCCAAAAACCAACACGCCGAACCCTACATCCCTAACCGTCCCTAGCCCAAAACACCCTAAACCCTAAACACGGAAATCCGAAGACAGCCCACGTTCGCGTGAGGCCCTGGCAAGACCGCAAGAAAGAGAAGGAGGAAGAGAGGCAGGGTTCAGGGTCTGGGATTCCGGAGTCGGGGTTTGATTACTGATTCATGTTGAATACGCATGCCTGAGTGCTGAGAATCCGGTTTATGGTGTCCTTTCGCCAGGGCACTGCAAAGCCCTGATTGCCCTTTCGAGTCGGCATGCAGGGCGCACTACTTACATCTCTAGTCTACCCATAGGCCCCAAAGTAGTTCCTTTTGGGATATATAGAATACTGTAACGCAGTCCCAAAAAGGAACTACTTTAGGGCCTATGGGTATACCCGTACATCTCAAAAACTGACCCTGGATCCTAGATTACTAGACAAACCTTCTACTGGTCTAAACCCTAAACCCTTAAACCGTGCGTCTTTGTAACGTAACTGGCCAAGGCATTGGTTGTTGGGTTTCGCTCCGTAGATGCGAGGCTCTCTTAGGTTCGAACTAGTGAGGATGAAGGGCCTGTATTCTTAGGATCTAGGCTTATGGTTTTTGTGTTTAGGGCCCTAGGCTTCTGTGTTCCCCAGTCTTTGTGGATGATAGTGATGCTATGGGGTTTTCGGGCATGCTTCATACGACCTTCAACAGTAGTATCTGTTTTACAAGGACCCCCCTGCGGACTGTGACTCTTGAGTCGACTCTGGAAAGAAAGGCTTTCCATTTCGCCAAGCCCGAAAACCCTACACCCTAAACCCTGAACCCCTGAACCCGTACTACAGGGGCCTTATTAATTACCTATACTATTTTGGGGTTCCTTACTATAATTATAGTATACCCGGCAAAAACCACCCTACTCTAATTATTAAGGCCCCTATATTGAACCGTAAACCCTAAACCCCTAAACCCTGAGCCCTATCAATCATGACAGTCTAGTCCACCAAGCTGAATTGGCTTTTTTGGTTCAGGAGGGGCCCGTAAGCCAGCCGTAATGCTTACTCGGCAGTTCGAACAGCGGCCTGAAGAGTAAGGGTTTAGGCTTCAGGGTGCTATCTCCTGGATTATAATCCCTAAGGGTCCATGTACCCATATAGAGATACATGGGCCCCAATGTACCTATATAGGGCTACATTAAGGCCAATGTATATACTATATGAGTACATGGACCCTTAGGGATTATGCTAGAGTTTACCTTCGCAGGACGTTCTACTTGTTGAACGCCCATACATTGTTCAATTACAGCCTGGCATTCGACATGTTGGCCATGGGTTGATCCGCAGCTGGAGTCCTCAGTCTATCATGTCATCTACACGGTTTAGGGTTTAGGGTTTAGGGTTTAGGGTTTAGGGCCTCATAAGTGGCAAGACAGCGTCGCTGCAGACGCACGACGACGAATCCGTAGAATCGCTGACGGTGCGCGCGCAAAGAGCCCTGGGAGCTGGCAGAGGTCGGCTCTTGGACTCCATCGGAAGAGTTCCTGGGTTCTTGTTAAGGGAAGAAGACAACTCAGTTTTTATAATAAGGAAACTGTATATTTACGATGGCTTTAATGTAATTAAATACCTTAAACTCCTTAAACAAGAACCCAGGTTCTTGAAGGAGGAGCGCTGTTGAAAAAGGCGAGGCTGCAGTATCAGAAGCCACTGACGTTCCAACTTCGACCCCTAAACCCTAAACCCCTAAACCCTAAACCGTGGCGGAAGCTTTGCCTTTGCTGCGATCCTCGGAGATGGTTCCCTCGTGACCTGGGGAAATGCTGGCGAAGGTGGTGACAGCAGAGCTGTGCGAGATCAGCTGAGGAACGTTCAGCAGATTAAGGCAACTTCGTTCGCCTTTGCTGCGATCCTTGGTGATGGCTCGGTCGTGACCTGGGGCGATTTTGCATCCGGTGGTGACAGCAGTGCCGTCCGAGATCAGCTGAAGAATGTGCAGCAGATTCAAGCAAACGTTTACGCCTTTGCTGCGATTCTGGGTGATGGCTCCGTCGTGACCTGGGGCGATAGTGGCAGCGGTGGTGACAGCAGTGCTGTGGTACATCAGCTGAAGAAGGTGCAACAGATTCGAGCAACTCAGAGTGCCTTTGCTGCGATCCTGGGTGATGGCTGCGTCGTGACCTGGGGCCATGCGGTCTTAGGTGGTGAAAGCGCTGTACGAGATCAGCTGAGGAATGTGCAGCAGCTTCAAGCAACGCAGGGTGCCTTTGCTGCGATCCTTTCTGATGGCTGTGTCGTGACCTGGCGATATGCTGGCAACGGTGGTGAACGCAGTGGCGTCCGAGATCAGCTGAGGAATGTACAGCAGATTCAAGCATCTTCGCTCGCCTTTGCTGCGATCCTTGGTGATGGCTCGGTCGTGACCTGGGGCGATTTTGCATCCGGTGGTGACAGCAGTGCCGTCCGAGATGAGCTGAAGAATGTGCAGCAGATTCAAGCAAATGTTTACGCCTTTGCTGCGATGCTGGGTGATGGCTCCGTCGTGACCTGGGGCGATAGTGGCAGCGGTGGCGACAGCAGTGCTGTGGCACATCAGCTGAAGAATGTGCAACAGATTCAAGCAACTCAGAGTGCCTTTGCTGCGATCCTGGGTGATGGCTCTGTCGTGACATGGGGCTCTTCTTGTGGTGGTGGTGACAGCAGTGCCGTGCGAGATCAGTTGGGCAACGCATAAAAAATCATCGTGCAACAAGCTTGTAGGCCTTACAACGGCTTTTTGAAATTTTAAAGGGGCCTATACTAACTTTGCGTTCTTCTAGTTGGCCCTTAGGCATGTAACTCTTTGGGTTTCTATATGAACTGTATTCAGGAGGCAAAAAGTTTAACTTTTAGGAGGGGTTCAGAAGTCAGCCAAGCTAAAGCCCCCGTGATTGCCCTTATACGGAACTCTTTCAAGGAACTCCCCTGTAGGCCCTTGAACCCTCTGGGTTAAGGGTTTTGGGCCCCAAACCCTCAACCCGCAACCCTAAACCCTAAACCCTGAACCCCTAAACCCCTAAACCCTAAACCCTAAACCCCTAAACCCCCAACCCTAAACCCTAAACCCTAAACCCCCAACCCTAAATCCTAAACCCTAAATCCCCAACCCTAACCCCTAAACCCCCAACCTAAACTTGGGATCGTTCTGAATCCCTTCACGACGGTGTTGCAACCCTATGACCGCCAGAAGCCACATTGAAATCGTTTAAAGCAGCCTTGTCATGTGAGGGTTTAGGGTTTAGGGTTTAGGGTTCGTTTAAAGCAGCCTTGTTATGTTAGGGTTTAGGGTTTTGGGCTCGTTTAAAGCAGCCTTGTTATGTTAGGGTTTAGGGTTTTGGGTTCGTTTAAAGCAGCCTTGTTATGTTAGGGTTTAGGATGTATTTAGTTTAAAGCAGCCTTCTTACATTCAGCCCTACCCTAAGGCTCCATGTACCCAAATATTATATACTTTGGCCTTACTTAGAGTATCCCCCTTTTTACGTACATTGGGCCCAAAGTCCAAGTGCCCCAAGCCGAGAGCCCGAAACCCACGGCACCGGAAGCCCCTGAAACTTAAAACCTCGCAGCGCAACAGGTTTAGGGTTTAGGGCTTCAGGGTTTTATAGGGTTTAGGGTTTAGGGTATTTTAGAGTTTAGCGTTTAGGGCTTCAGGGTTTTATAGGGTTTAGGGTTTAGGGTATTTTAGAGTTTAGGGCTTTAGGGCTTTAGGGTTTTATAGGGTTTAGGGTATTTTAGAGTTTAGGGTTTTAGGGTTTAGGGTTTAGGGTTTAGGGTTTAGGGGTTTAGGGTTTAGGGTTTAGGGGTTTAGGGTTTAGGGTTTAGGGTTTAGGGTTCCTTATTATGATTTCCTTAAATGAGTCCTTAAAAAGGTAGGTTATTCCGGCTTAAGGTACACCCAGAAAGCCCCTTGACCAGAGGCCTTCGCCGCCAGTGTCTCCAAATGCCGAGGCGCCTGGGAGCTGGCCTTAGTAGCTGAGTGGATACACTTTAAACCTTTTGGGGATAATATCACCCGCTATAACACCAAAAGTGTGCATTTTTTTGGGGGGGGGGCTTTTGGACTCAGCAACTAAGTTGTGGTGCGTCTTAGAGGATCAACCCTAAACCCTAAACAGCCCTAAGCCCAAATGGTGCCTTCCGCTTGTCGGATTTCGTCAGATGCCAGGAGCATAAGGTGGACAAAGAGGTTAAACAAAAAACAAAAAGCCCGAATGATGCATCTTAAAGTAATTACGCAAGGGTTCAGAGCGCTTACCCTAAACCCTAAACCCTGTCACAGCCTTGGTGTCAGACTAATGAGCAGACAAGGGATCGAAAGGGTATACGGTTCTGTAGGTTGTTGTAAGATTCAATGGAGGGGCGGCAATAATTGCAGCAGTTCTTGTTGCTTGAGTTGGGTGGGTTTGGGGTGTGTTGATATCACTAAAAGATGCAGACCTTAAAAACAAATGCAATAGAAATAGTCGCCATTGTAGTTCCTTTTTTTGGTTTAACCAATTTTAGGGATCCTATAAAGTAACCCAAAAACAGGAACTACAATGGAGACTATGGGTAGTTTCACGGATTGTCCAGGCATGTATATGCAGGTCGACTGTTGAAGTTGATTTGTGTGCCGTCGCATCGATCCAGGGCGACAGAATCCTGGGGCCTAAACCAGGGTTCAGGTGTTTAGGGGTTTAGGGTTCAGGGTTTAGGGTTTAGGGTTCAGGGTTTAGGGTTCAGGGTTTAGGGTTTAGGGTTCAGGTGTTCATTTCGGGCGTCAGAGGTTTCATATGTAGCTCAGTGTGAAGGCTGCAGTGGCAAACCTTCAGCACTTTTGTCAGCATAGGGCTCCAGGTGTTTGAGGGGTTATAAGGATTGGGGATGTAAGCAACTTTTGTAAGTACCATACTCGCGGGTATTTGTACTTAAACTTTTAGTTACCTTACGCTCAGGGCCCTTTTCCCCCTGAGCCCATACTTGGAGGATCATGGGACTAAGTAGGGTTATAAGTACCTTAATTGGGGCTACAAGTAATTATAAGTACAGTTACCTTAATTATATCCCCAGTTACTAACTCCCATGATCCTTTAAGTACAGAGTCCTTTAAGAAACAACCCTAAACCCTGAAAGCCCCTCTAGAGTCCGAGTCCTTGAACAACCCCTTGGGGTTCTACCAGCCCTAAGCCCTACCTTAACCCCAAATAACCTACCTTTTTAAGGACTTATGTAAGGAAACCATACTAGGGAACGCTAAAAAGGTAGGTTATTCAGGGTTAAGGTAAACCCTAAGCCCTAAACCCTAAACCTTACATACACCTTAAAAGCCCCTAGGGCAGAAACCCTTGGAGGAATCCTTTTGAAAGGAGCCGACAAGATCGGAGACTTGAGGCTAAGCAGTGCCGAAAGCTCGGAAAAGGCAAGCTTGGCGTGAGGATCCAAAAAGTAGATCCCTTAATGGGGGTTCCTATAAAGTACCCTTAGTAGTATAGGGCCCCAAATTAGGAGATCTACTTTCTAGATCCTCTGAACTTCGGTTTAGGGTTAGTCTAGGGGCCTGAATATTTAGAAAAGTATTGAATAGGATTTTGGGGGGTTCCTTACTATAGTTATATAGTACAATGTACCCCCAAACCCTGTTCGAATTATTAAGGCCTCTACACTATACACTGTAGATGCCACCGGAACTCCTGCAAGGGTGCAACGGCAACGCGTCTGGGTGTTGAGGCTGCCGGGAGTGGGTGGTGTTGGCGCCACTATGTGCCGTCTGCGTACGGGACGGACTTCGTCTCGCCTACTTAAAGGATCATGGGACTTAGTAACTAGGGTTATACAATTAAAGTACTTATAACCCTACTTACTAAGTCCCATGATCCTCCAAGTAGGATGCATGTGAGCAGAGTTTTCGAGGGCCCAAAGAAGACAACACCGCCCTCCTGTCAGAATAAGCTCGCGGACAGCGAGGCGAGCTCCTGGCCGCCCTGGCCACATGCTGAGGAGTCGCTGCGGCCAGAGCATCCATGGGATGTATGTCGGGCCGCACCAGAGGCCTTGGGGCTGCGCACCTCCCAGGTATTCTGTGACAGGCGAACCTTGCCTAGGCTCGCCAAAAGTATGTGGAACAATAGCCCTTTTAGAGGTTTTGAGCCATTATTTTACCTACTTTTGGGGGTCTAGGTAAGGATTACTGGTTTAGGATGATGTTTGGTTTAGAGTTTAGCGGCATGGACAGGCACCCATGTCTTCCACCCGGTTCCCTGGATCCTGATCACTCATTCCTAGCCCATGCAAATCTGGTACCCTGAGCCGCTACATCCCCAGACCTACGGAAGCCCAACCAAAGCTTCAAGAACTCTGGACATTTGGCAACGTTGCCCACTCCTCGGAAATCCCTTCTATAAAGCTGCACCTCGCTCTAACTCCCCTAAACCCTAAATCCCTAAAACCTAAGCCTAAACCCTGTATCTGTAGAGATCAAGCCTTCAAAGCTTCAAGGATCCCCACTCCCAAACCGAAGCTCCTCCGGTTTAAGGGTTTTGGGTTTGGAACCGATACTAAACTCCGAACCTCAGCGCAGTTCCACTGTGGCACCTGCTCGATTGCAGGGTTTAGTGCTTCATTCGCATCGGGGTTGGGGCTTGAGGGTTTAATGGTTTACTGCTCGGTTTTAGTTCCTATTGTCGAGTATAGTAAACTTCCCAGGAAATGAAGTAGTGCAGGGTTCAGGAGCACACCCTGTAGATCCCTGCCAGACGCTGGTAACGCCCCCTCACTCTGTACAACACTCCGCCCTTGGTCTATATATACAGTACACCTCAAAAAAAGCCGTGCAGCCCCATGAGCCCAATGGCCAGGCTGCTCCAGCTCCACTGTCTCCGCCCTTTTGGCTGAGAGGAAGTTTAGGGTTTTAGGGTTGAGGGGTTTAGGGTTTAGGGTTTAGGGTTGAGGGGTGGGTGCAGTGGGGTGCCTTTGCGGGGTTTCGGGTATACTTACCTTTGGTAAGTAGGGAATGGAGGAATGGGGTACAATTATGATTATACTAGTACTATTCCCTACTAACCAAAGGTAATGTAAGAGTGGCTTTGGTTATATGTGTAGCGGTGAGTGTAGCAGAGTGCATGTTGAGATACAGGTCTTCTGAACAGCAGGCCGTTCTCATGATAAGATTTGTTGCTCAGGAGGGTGGCGTCCCTCAGGCTAGTTTAGGTGGAGGTGGTGAATGTCGCGGCGTCGACGAGGGGGTGGCGTCCCTCCCGTACCACTGCCTAGCCTAATCGATGGAAGCTCAAGCAACGAACCCAATTTCACATCAGCCTTAGAGAATCTCGACGAATACATATGTTTTGCTGTCTATGGTGATCGAGGCGAGGACTTGGGCCATGCCATAGGTCAGATAAGACAGCGATTCGAGAAGGATTCTGAAGGCGCCTACTTGCAGCTGGCATACCTAGGCTGCAGCGATGAGTATTACCAATGGTATGTAAAACAGGAGGGGAAAAGAGATGGTCTCCCTGCTGATTGTTACCACCATCTTTGTCGTCGCCATGTCACGCGCTGCAGTCGGGCTGTGGGGGGTTCTGATGTCATTCACGTTCAGAAATGGAGCCCAGTTACAAAGCAGGAAGCCCATGACATTTTGACTGCCTGGGGATTCCCAGGGTTGCCAGCTGATCCTACTCCGGCACATGCACATCAGACAGCTCCGAAGAGGAAAGCGAAGCGATCCACCGCAATGCAGGCTCTCCCAGCTGCAAAGGCTGAGGAGGGAGAAGAGGATTTCGAGGACGATGAAGGTGGGGCGGAGCCTGAAACCAGGCCTCCACTGAAACGGTATCGGAAGAGGCATCAGAGCGGTAAGGAGGGGATACGGGGGGCAGTGCTGGACGCTATGCTCGATGAGGATATCGAGGTGAATAGTCCCAGAGGCCCCTCGAGAAAGATTGAAGATCGCTTGGATGCCTTGCGCGCCAAACTTCAGGGTAAGCAGGCGGAGGCGAAGGGCAACAAATCCGCTGGCGCCGTACTTGCTGCCCGAGCCGCGGAATCGAGTCAGAAGCCTAGGAAGAAACGGAAGAGTGGCGCGAACGTCATTCGCCAATTGAGGAAGGCCCTTGTGCCTGGTGTCAGCCAGGGTTCCAAGGGAAAAGATGAAACGGATGACGAGTCCGATGAGGGTGACGATGACTTGGATGACGATGATGTGGCAGTGGTAGGGTGGCAAGCCAAACGGAAGCAACTCCGGAAGTTGGCCGAGGACAAGCCAGGAAAGCTACTGTTGACTACACTCCAGGGCTTGCATGAGCAGCTTGGTGCAGCAACTGGGGAGGCTAGCGATGATCCACTATCACCCATCATGGTGCGGTACCTTCTTACTATGGTCATGCCGAGCTTCCCTTCCAAGCTCGGTGGAAGTGAAAAGTATCGGGAGCTCCGAACCTTGTGTCAGGCACTCGACTGTCTGCTGCGTGGTAAAGTCGATTCTGCGGGAGACATCTTGGTACAGCGCTTTAAGAGCCTTGTTATGGGATTGCGTGACGGTACTGAAAGGTTCGGACATTACCTAGAATTGATCCCTGAAGAGTCGCTCGGAGTCACAAGTGATGAAGCGTTCTATGCGCGGGAATTGGCAGTGAAGGCTGCCAAGAGCGAAGCCATGTTGAAGTGCTAGGGACTCCGCGGGGAGCACGGGCAGGCCAACCCGGCTCCTTATCGCGACCCTTCACCCCACAAGGCCGAAAGCGCTCCCCAGCATCAGACATTAGCGCCGAGCCCCCGGAACTCTCCCAGTCGACCTCCCCTCTTGAGGAAGAGGGATACCCCCACCAAAAAGGAGGACAGGCAGGGAGAGGATCGCCGGGTGACGTTTGCAGACGAGGCCCAGAACGAGGACAGGACAACCATGGGACTCGCAGAGGCCAGGGCTCAGACACCGAGGAAAAGCGGCGAGAGTCGCAAAGCATGGAAAGACCGGATATTCAAGACAGCGCGGGGGCAGCAGTGAGCAGTTGTGTTGAGGTGGACCCCGGTGGCTGCCGGGGTATTCCGGGTGACAGCCCGCGGTTTTTTAATCAAGGAGGCTGTGACGATCGCGCGTGTACAGCCCAGAGTGGCGGCTCGGGGAGTGCGTCGACACAGCTTGCTGTTGAAAGGCTGCTGCAGTTGCTGCATGTTGATGATGGTTCGGATGCTAGACCTCGCATGTTGGCGCTATTATCGCAAGGATTGCCTGAAACTCAGCATGTTCTTCAGATGGGCATCACAGCTTTGCAGCTCCTGTTTTTGAGTCCACGAGATGGACAGCTCATTCAGACATCATTGCGTAGCATGACGAAAAAATCGGTCACGCCTATTGCTCGACAGAGGGATTTGCTACCTTTACCTCTGCCTCCGATAGGAGCTGCTATTCAGGTTTTGGCCCATTGTTCGAAAACATCGGCTGGCATGCTGTTCTGGAACCCCACGAACGAGCATAAACGACATAAGCAAAAGCTGTCCAAGATTGTTGGAGCCGGGTGCATGCAGTTGTGGAGGCTGCTTGTGGTTGTTGTTCTGAATGGTGAGGCTTGCGGCTGGAATTCCCCTTTGTTTCCACCCGTCAACAACGCCGGAACCGCAGCGCAGAGAGCTGCTCTTCGTCATCTCACTGAGCTCGTTGATCACTTTTGTCGCTGCCCGCTTGAGCTCCGCGAGGGGAAGTCTTTCGAGGACATTGTTAGGAGCAAGGGCTTGGATTATGCTGGTGAGGAGGTTCTTCGGGCACTACCGGTCAGGCTGGGAGAGATTGCTCCTGGGCTCCCGGCGGACGGAGTGGCTGGATCCCTGGAGGCAACGACGGTTGCGGCAGGGAGGGTGAAGTCGTGGCTGACGGACCCCAGTCTATGCTTGCTCCCACAAGATCAATGGCCTGACCCATTGCCCAAAGCTTCGATGAATTGTACTCGTGAGGATTGGCTTGAAATCGCTCGGGTTTTAGTTGCCAAAAACATCATGGAGCCAATCAAGCGTGAGGAGATCTTTCGGGTGCGAGGTGAGTTGCTTCTCAACGGCATCTTTGCCGTTGAGAAAAAGGGGGTGCCTGCCCCTGGTGAAACCAAGATCACCCGACTGATCATGAATTGCGTGCCATCAAACTCCATTCAACGGTTGATGGAAGGTGACCTTCCAACCTTGAGCTCATCTTCCCAATGGACGGCGGCGTACTTACACCCTTCGCAGGTGCTTCTCTGGTCCGGAGACGATCAACGGGGTGCCTTCTATGCGTGGAGGCTTCCAAGAGCTTGGCGGCGATACCTTGCATTCCGATGGCCGGTGCCAGGGCATGTGGTAGGGCTTCCGAGTGAAAGTGAGGTCTACCTGTCCTCAGCGGTGATTCCTATGGGGTGGTTGAACGCCGTGAGCCTTTTCCAGCATCTCCACAGGCAGCTGGGTCTCTCCCCGCCGCCCGCTGGTGCTGGACTACCAGCTGAAAACGAATGGCGTAGAGATCGGCCTGTCCCAGCAAGCGCCACATCACTCAACGGAGGGTGGATCCAGTACTACTTGGATGACTTCGATGCTCCGGAATATGTTGGCAGGGAGCAGTGGCAACGCTTGCGTGGAGTATTGTCGTCCACTCACCGTCGGCAGCGTGGTGCCTATTCAAGGCAAGGGGTTGCGATCTCTGAAGACAAGTCGCACGTCCGTGAGTTGTCGGTGAATCGCATGGGTGCGCATGTTGATGGAGATAAAGGTTTCGTGAGCGTTCCGTTGCAAAAGTTGTTGGAAGTTGGTTGGATGTGCATTTGGACACTTGGGGAACGCTCCATGTGTGACAAACCACTGCTTATGCTGCTTGGAAGGCTGGTGAGATGCTTCGAGTTTAGGAGGCCTTTGATGGGGCTTCTGAATGAGGTCTGGCCTAAAGGCAAGTGGTTCCTCCGGCGAAGCCTCAAAGCTCCTGCTGTGCGTGAGTTGCTCCGTGGATTGTCATGCTTGCCTTTAGCTGTCAGTTCACTGCGTACTGAACCCAGTGGGCTGGTCACATGCTCCGATGCCTCACTCGACGGGGCAGGCCTTTGCGCAAGTGCAGGGCTGACGCAGGAGGGCAAAACATTGTTGGATAATCTCGAGGGTGGCGATGCGCCCGCTTTCAGACCAACAGGGGCCCTCGAGTTCAACCGCGGTGATGGGCCGCGTGTCTTGGTGGTGTCCCTCTTCGACAGTGTCGGTGCTGTTATATGTGCATTAACAAGACTCCCCTGTCAAGTCATCGGGTATGCTAGCTCAAGCATTGACAAGAAATGCAAACGCCTCCTGCGAAGACGATGGCCCGGAGTTATTGAGCTTGGAAACATTGAGAACATTGACAGCAAGTGTATTGAACATCTCCACAAAAGCGTGAATCACAGACTGGATGTTGTCATTGTTGGAGCAGGGTGTCCATGCCAAGCTATCGCTGAACACGGACAGCATTCGCAATTGTTCTTTCATGTTCTTCGCGTTATACAACTGTTCAAGCACGTTTTCGAGGTCCCGGTGCACTCGTTTGTTGAAAACACCTTCAGCATCACGACAGAAAGCCGCCAAAAATTTAGCAATATCCTTGAAACAGAGCCGCTATTGTTGGATGCTAAATGGCTGTCTTGGTGTGAACGGCCTCGTTTATTCTGGTGCTCATGGGATGTTCAACCTGTTGATGGTGAAGCTTTGATTGATCGTGGTGATTACCGCGAGCTCAAACTGCCCTTGACGCGAGGTGACCCTTCAGAGTGGTTGGATGCGGGTTGTGTTTGGAATGGCAAGAACCATGGTTGGCTGCCTGCCCTCACGCGGCCCAAACCCCGGAAAACGCGACCTCGTGATCCTGATGGGTTAGCAGGCGCTAGTGATGATGCCGTGGCCCGCTGGGAACAAGATCAGTATAGGCTCCAAGTTTGCAACTATGAGTCCGATGTCATGGTCAGGGGCGTGGATGGTGCTCTTCGGCTGCCTTCGCCCAGTGAGCGTGAAACACTCATGGGGTTTGACCGAGGGTATCTGAGCAAAGCCGTCAGTCCCAAGTTGTCGCATGACGAGGCTCTTGATCTGGTTGGACACATGGTCGGCAACTCCTTTCACGTGCATGTGGTTGTGGTTCTATTGCACAGCCTGCTTGTCAATTTTGGTGTTGCCGCTGACCGCGATCTGGTGCGCTTGAGGGCTTCTCAAGGTGATGCTAGTGCCGGTTGGTTGTTGCATCCCAAATTCGTCGCCAGAAATGTTGAAACTTATGACACGGCGAAACTAGTGCTCCATTTCATGCGACAAGCAGAGCGTGGCGGTACTGATGTTCGGCTCGACGTCGGTATACCCTTTCGCATACAAGCATGGCCACGTTCGGGCATCAACTCTTCATTATTTCATTGGTGTGTGATTCATGGCTATCCATGGAAACATGCCGCCCACATAAACGTACTGGAACTCCAAGCTGTGACGAACTCTGTAAAGTGGCGGCTTCGCAAATTTCAGGGTCAGCCTTGTAGAGCTTTGCACCTGATCGACAACCAGGTTGTATGTTCCATCGTCACCAAAGGACGCAGCAGCAGTTTTCGCATGCGAAGGAGTTTGGCTCAATTGAACGCCCACTTATTGGCATCAGGACTCGTACTCATAATCGGGTACGTGTCAACAGACTGCAACCCCAGTGACATACCTTCAAGATGGGCCGGTCATCGTGCAATCTCGACCAAAAAGCCGAGCGAAAGCAGGCTCGATCAAAGTTGACTTTGAAAAGTCAAATGGTCTCAGGTGGAATGCAAGCCAGATACCGCAAAGCTGTGTTGGTATTGCTTTCATTTTTGGTTGAGTCGAGAATCCAAGTGACGGCTTGGCATGATCTTGATGAGGCTGTCTCGGCTTGGCTTGAATTCGCATACTCGGAGGGCGAAAGCAAATCACTTGCTAGTGACGCGCTGGCAGGGGTGCACTACTTCTTGCCTCCGGCAGTTGGCATGCTAAAACACTCGTGGAAGTTGGCTAAAATCTGGCACCGTCTGGAGCCGCCACTACGCGTGCTGCCGTTGAGCCCAATGCTGGTCTTTGGTTTCGCCGGTGCTGCCGTCGGTATGGGTTTCATCCATGAAGCTGCTGGGATCATGATTGCATTTGATGCCATGCTGCGTTCTGGCGAGCTCTATGCACTCAAAGTCGGCGATGTTAAATTTATGAGAGAACGCGCGGTTCTGAATTTACATCAAAGCAAAGCCGGAAAGCGTACAGGACACTCAGAAATGGTGGTTGTGGAAAGCCGCATGGCCTTCAAATGGCTAAAGCGTGCATGTCTGAATAGGCCCAAAGCCGCGCTCCTCATCGAAAGAGGCGCCGGCTTCTTTCGTAAGCTTTTTCACTCCCTGTTGAGTTTCTTCAAAACTGAGGGGCTCATCAACGTCTATAGCCTCAGACGTGGAGGAGCAACTTGGGATTTTCTCCACCACCAATCAATGGAGCGTACCCTGCTCCGCGGACGCTGGGCAAGCACGAGCACTGCGCGCATCTATCTCCAGGATGCCGCTGCCACCGTGAACCACCTGTCCTTAACACCTGATCAACGCCACCTGGCAAATTCCATGCTGCAGAAACTAAAATCTTGACGGCCGCAGGCCAGAGCTGGGTGAGTGAAGAGGCGGAAGCTAGACGTCGCTTGTTTAAACTTCGCTCGCGCGGACTCCCCATCTGATGACGGTCAGTTGCGGACTCCCCTTCTGATGACGGTCGGTTGTGTCGAGCTGTCCAGTCCGCGTTTAGCTCCCTCTTGTTTGCTTGCACTGCTTTAAAGCACGCAAGTGTCAGTTCGTGTGGCATGCGCCACAAAAGCTCTCTGGCGTGGCTGGAAAAGATCAGACCGATGAAAGCAACATGGTTATATGTGTAGCGGTGAGTGTAGCAGAGTGCATGTTGAGATACAGGTCTTCTGAACAGCAGGCCGTTCTCATGATAAGATTTGTTGCTCCCACCCTACCCTCCCAGTGGATTCAGTTCCGTCTGCGGGGAAGAAGAGGCGGAAGCTAGACGTCGCTTGTTTAAACTTCGCTCGCGCGGACTCCCCATCTGATGACGGTCAGTTGCGGACTCCCCTTCTGATGACGGTCGGTTGTGTCGAGCTGTCCAGTCCGCGTTTAGCTCCCTCTTGTTTGCTTGCACTGCTTTAAAGCACGCAAGTGTCAGTTCGTGTGGCATGCGCCACAAAAGCTCTCTGGCGTGGCTGGAAAAGATCAGACCGATGAAAGCAACATAATAAACCCCCCCCCCCCTGAGGTTGTTTTGCGCGGGGGTCTCTTGGGGCAGGGTCTGGGGTCAGGGTGGCAATAGTAAACCTCTGGCCTGCTCTGGGCCTAGTATACTAGTAGTAATAGTAATTAGTAATAATAGTAGTAATAGTAGTAATAGTAGTAATAGTAGTAATAGTAGTAATAGAAGTAATAGTAGTAATAATAGTAATTAGTACGTGAAGTCTCAACCTCTGGCATTTGCAGCGCTCTGGCTTGTGTGCCTTCTGACTTTCTGCTGTCCCTTCTGAACTCCTTCTGGCGCCACTGGACTGAAGCAGGGAGTGTGGCCTTGCTGGCGAGGGTTTGTTTCTGTTTGACTAGCCAATGAATATCTGAGGCCATGGCAGCCTCTGATGCGGACATGACTCTGGCTGGGGAGTCTTGTCTGTGTCTTTTTGTTTTTGGGTTTGGGTTTCTGCGAGAAAGGGTCTGGGTTTTGGTGTCTGGGTGTGACTTCTGCTCTTTTATTTATCTGAGGCACCATCTGCACCCCTGGACAACACTGGCGAGCCTTGGCGATAATCTGCGAGAAGGGGTCTGGGGTTTGGGGTTCTGGGTGCGACTTCTGCTCTTATCTGAGGCACCCTCTGGACCCCTGGACAACACTGGCGAGACTTGGCGATAATCTGCTAGAAAGGGTCTGGGGTTTGGGGTTCTGGGTGCGACTCCTGCTCTTATCTGAGGCACCCTCTGGACCGGCCAACCCTGGCGAGACTTGGCGATAATCTGCTAGAAAGGGTCTGGGGTTTGGGGTTCTGGGTGCGACTCCTGCTCTTATCTGAGGCACCCTCTGGACCAGCCAACCCTGGCGAGACTTGGCGATAATCTGCGACAAAGGGTCTGTGTTTGGGGTTCTGGGTGTGACTTCTGCTCTTATCTGAGGCACCCTCTGGACCCCTGGGCAACCCTGGCGAGCCTTGGCGATAATCTGCGAGAAAGGGTCTGGGGTTTGGGGTTCTGGGTGTGCCTCTGCTCTTATCTGAGGCACCATCTGGACCCCTGGGCAACCCTGGCGAGCCTTGGCGATAATCTGCGAGAAAGGGTCTGGGTTTGGGGTTCTGGGTGTGCTTCTGCTCTTATCTGAGGCACCGTCTGGAGGGCTCACTGCCGATGATCTGATGGAGACTCTGAAGGCCCTAAAATGACCGTGCACGCTCGTTTGTGTGTGTGTCTGCATGTGTCTAATGATGAATCTGCCCTGCAGACGCTGGACCGGCAGAGGGGCCCTCTGTCCTTGCTCTGCACAGACCGCGTCCTGGCTCTGCAGACGGAGCTGCTTCGCTACGACGTCTGGCAAGATGGGCGTGGATGGCTGCACTCTGCCAATGCGAGCCGCAGGTCTGTGTTGAGCTCTCGCGTCAGAGGCGAACTGGAGAGATATCTGGCTGCCTCTGGCTCGCTGAAGCTCTGGGGCCACATCTGCTACCTGTCCGTTCTGGTGACACTGAACGAGGTGCATCTGTCATCAATTAACCATAGCTGTTCTGGAACAACCCATTCTGGACAGGTTCTGTACAGGATTGTCTGTGATGAGATCACGGACGATGATGTGGCCCGTGTGAACGGGAATGTGGCCTTTGTCTGGGACTCGCAGCTCGGCTAATTAGTTCTGCAGTCTTCATCTGCCGGCATTCCGCTTTGATCTGAGTCTGGACACCTTCATGGCCAAGAAGGTGGATCTGGCGAAGGTTTCTGAGGACTGTGGGGATTGGGCTGTCTGGTTCCAGAGCTGCTACTTAGTTGCACCCAGGCCTTTGTTTTTTGTGTCTGGGGGGGGCGGGTGGCTTGCATCTGCATACCGAGATCTGTCGGACTGCAAGAACCACCAGCTGTATGTCCGTGATCTGGCATTCTTCTATGCCAGCCAGGGCTCTGGTGGAGCCGCATCTGGGCCCAACTCTGGACAGATCTGGGAGAAGATCTGCAAGAAGGCCTTCCCATCCTGTGCTTAATTAATTAAACCCTGAGCCCCTAACCCTGAAACCCCAAACCCTGAAACCCTGGAGCCCTAAACCCTTGCAGGTCTACTTCCCGTCTGACTACATGCGCCCGTTGCTTGGCCTAGAAGGGTTTAGGTTTTTGGGTCTGGGGTTTAGGGGTTAATGAGGGGTTTGGGCCTCTGCTTCGGGATTCCTACCTAGGCTCTGGCCGAATCTGGTGCCCAGCTCTGGACTTCGCATGCCAGGTGCCTGAAGGTGGGGTTTGGGGTTGGGGTTGGGGGTTGGTGGTTCGGGCTTGTGCTCCTGCTGGCAGGAGCTTCTGATGCAGCAGATTCTGTGGCTTTGGCTGGTGTATCCGGTCATCTGGCCGAGGCCAGATCTGAATCGCTCTCTGGTGCACACCAACCCCAGTCTAATTAGGGTTCTGGAAGCCCAGGATCTGCTGCAGATCTGGAAGGATCTGTACAAGGAGGGGTGGATCTATCTGTACAAGGAGGGGTTAGGGTTTGGGGTTCAGGGTTTCAGGGTTTGGGATTTAGGGTTCAGGGTTTGGGGTTAATTAAGGGTTTCAGAGTCTGGGGTTAAGGGTTTCAGAGTCTGGGGTTAAAGGTTTCAGGGTTTGGGGTTAAGGGTTTCAGAGTTTGGGGTTTAGGGTTCAGGGTTTGGGGTTAAGGGTTTCAGAGTTTGGGGTTAAGGGTTTCAGGGTTTGGGGTTAAGGGTTTCAGAGTCTGGGGTTAAGGGTTTCAGAGTCTGAGGTTAAAGGTTTCAGGGTTTGGGGTTAAGGGTTTCAGAGTTTGGGGTTTAGGGTTCAGGGTTTGGGGTTAAGGGTTTCAGAGTTTGGGGTTTAAGGGTTTCAGGGTTTGGGGTTAAGGGTTTCAGTGTTTGGGGTTACGGGTTTCAGAGTTTGGGGTTTTGTGTAATTAGGGTTTCAGGGTTTGGGGTTAAGGGTTTCAGGGTTTGGGTTTAAGGGCTTGGAGTTATATAATTAATTATTTAAGGGCTTGGGGTGAAGGGTTTAACTAAATAATATAGCAATATTTATTAATAATTAGTATTAATAACTCTAAGAATAACAACGAGAATAAGGATAATAAGAACAATAAATCAATAATTATGTAATAAGTAATTAATTAATAAAGCTAGCAACAACAATAAGGATAGCAACAACAATAAGAAATAAAAGCCTAATTATACATAATTAGTACTTAGAAGCCACCACCACCACCACCACCGCCACCACCACCGCCACCACCACCACCACCACTAATTAATTAATTAGACCCATCAGCAACAGCAGCAACAGCAGCAGCAGCAGCAGCAGCAGCAGCACCATTTCCACCAGCACCAGCAGCACCGCCGCCGCCACCACCAGCACCACCGCCGCAACCACCACCAGCACCACCAGCGCAACCAACACCACCACTAGCACTAATTACAAACACGATAACAATTAATTAATTAGTTAGATAATTGGCTCTGGGCAGGAGCCGATCTGAGCAGACGTGCGGAGACCTCTGGTGCCAGAGCTCTGGAGCTTTCTGGTTACCCACCACCCCGAACAACCCACTAAACCCTAAACCCTAAACCCTTAATTAATTAAGCCCCTTAATTAAGCCCTCAACCTTAAAACTTAAACCTCCAACTTAGGTTTTGGGTTTTTATGACTTAGGGATGAACAACTGTTTTAATTCATAAGGGTTTCTATATCTAATTAGGTAATTAAGGGTTCTGGTTTTTCGTACAAAGCTCTGGAAGCTCTGGTCGCAGGCTCTGTGTTTTTCTTGCAGACGAGAGGAACCTCTGTCGCAGAGGAAGGAAAAATCTGGACGCACTGTGTCTGTCTTGGTTTCTCTCTTTCTAGAAGCAGCCCCTGTCTGATTGCAACATGTAAGTACTTGAGTAACTTCTGCTCAAGCTCTCTGGTCGCTTCTCTTCGGCAAGATGGGCAAGTCTGGGGTGCTCAAGAAGCCGTCTGCCTCCGCTGTGGTCAAGAAGCCGTCTCTGAAGCAAGACCCCAACGACGATCTGGCACCTGCCGTGCCTGAGCCGCTGCAGCGACTGAAAGCTCTGTCTGAAGCCTCTGAGGAGACTGAGCCTCCGTCCGAGGAGGCATCTCTGTATGCACCGGATTGTTTCCTGCATCTCTGGGATACTCTGAGTTCTGAACAGAAGGAGTATCTTCGCAAAGCCTCTGAGGCATTGAAGGCTCTGAAGTGAGCCGCAGAACAGATCTCGCAGGAGTTTTTGAAAAAGAGTCTGACCTCGCATTGCACACGTTCTGGAAGTGTTGTTGCTCTGCAAGCACCGGTTGCAGCCGAGCTTCTTGTTCTCTCTGATTCCCGATTGGATCGAGCTCTGTGTCAGTTCTGTAGCTCCTCTGAACACTGACATGGTGTCCTCTGCGGTGGTCTCTGCCTACGTGGCGGTCTGTGCTCTGGGCAAAGCCTTTCTGCGAAAGCAGCCGGAGATTCTGACCTTGCTTGGTCTGTTCCTCGGCTTGGATCGAGCGGATCTGTTCTTCTGCTTGGCATCTGGTGAGCAGATCAGCCTCATCTGGAACGGTGCCGTCAGTCTGCGCTGGACTCTGAATGGCTGGCTGGTGAGGCGACGGGATCTGTCTGTTGGAGATCATCTCTGGCTTTGCTGGAAGAACCCTCCACAAGGACACGCTCTGACAGAGCGAGATCTGGGGGATCTAGGGTTCTCTGAGGAGGAAACCTCTGATCCCAACGGCGAATCTGCTGCCGAAGCCTCTGGCGAAGGTGCCGGGGTCTGGGAGATTCTGAATCTGTCGCCTGCTCCCAGGTCTTCCCGAGATCTGGAGTGATGATCTGCTTCGCAGTGAAGAGTGAAAACATTCCGAGCATCTGTTCTGCAAGGTTCTGCTTTGCCTGCATTGTCTGAGAAGAGCCTAGGAAGAAGCTTTCTGATTGTCCATGCATCTGCAGGCATGCCATTTTGGCTTTGCTAGTAGATCTGCCCAGCAATGTCTGTGGCGATCTCCTCTGATGAGGAAGATGGCGGCGGTGCTAAGGCCGCTTCTTCTGCTGCTCTGGTGTCCAGCGAGGACGTGTCTGAGCAGCTTGTGGCAGCTTCTGAAGGAAGCTTGTCGGAGCAAGCTCTGGCGACTGCAGAGAGTTCTACCTCACAGCCTTCTTCAGGCGAGCTGCTTGTGTCATTCCATGTTGCTTCTGGCAAAGACTGATTATTTAATTCGTTCTGAAGTTTAGCTGCTGCAGTTCCTGGAATCCGGAGTCCCTGGCTTCTTGCCAAAGCCAGCAGCTCTCGAATACCAAAGCCTCTGGCTTCTTGTCCAAAGCCACTGGCTTCATAGCTTTCCCAAAAGCAAGGCTTCCCATCGGGAGCCCCTCCCCCGGAGGAGTTTATTATTGCCACCCCGTTTATAATTGCCAGAAGAAGGGCTGCAAAGGGTTACCCTTGCCGGCTTTGTGAAATGGCTCCGTTTATATAGAATTGGAATAAGGAACCGACCTCAAGTTTAGCTGCTGCAGTTCCTGGAATCCGGAGTCCCTGGCTTCTTGCCAAAGCCAGCAGCTCTCGAATACCAAAGCTTCTGGCTTCTTGTCCAAAGCCACTGGCTTCATAGCTTTCCCAACAGCAAGGCTTCCCATCGGGAGCCCCTCCCCCGGATGAGTTTATTATTGCCACCCCGTTTATAATTGCCAGAAGAAGGGCTGCAAAGGGTTACCCTTGCCGGCTTTGTGAAATGGCTCCGTTTATATAGAATTGGAATAAGGAACCGACCTCAAGTTTAGCTGCTGCAGTTCCTGGAATCCGGAGTCCCTGGCTTCTTGCCAAAGCCTGCAGCTCTCGAATACCAAAGCCTCTGGCTTCTTGTCCAAAGCCACTGGCTTCATAGCTTTCCCAAAAGCAAGGCTTCCCATCGGGAGCCCCTCCCCCGGATGAGTTTATTATTGCCACCCCGTTTATAATTGCCAGAAGAAGGGCTGCAAAGGGTTACCCTTGCCGGGTTTGTGAAATGGCTCCGTTTATATAGAATTGGAATAAGGAACCGACCTCAAGTTTAGCTGCTGCACTTCCTGGAATCCGGAGCCCCTGGCTTCTTGCCAAAGCCAGCAGCTCTCGAATACCAAAGCCTCTGTTTTCCTACTAACATCACGTCTTTGCCAGTTGACATAATTACTGACTATTTACTGATATGTTTTCATGCAAGTGACAAGGCTTCTTTCTTGTTTCTTGATTCAACCGCAGCAGGTTCTGGAAAGCAGAAGAGACTGCTGCACTTCTGGAAGCCTGAGCACCCTCTAGCAGAGAAGCCTCCTCTGGAGAAGGAAGCTCAGCCCAAGGGCAGGCCACTGTCCGCTGCCATGAAGCAGATTCTGGCAGAAGTGGCAAGAGAGTCTGTTGTAGAACAGACTGACGAAGAAGCTCGTCTGGAAGCTCAGCGACGCTACGCGAAGAAGAAGAACACTGGCAGACCAAAGAATCTGCCTGGAGCTCCTTCTAAGAAGCGCTCTGCAGAGATGCCTCTGGCAGTGCAAGCCCGTGTTCTGAAGCAGATGAGGACAGAGATGCCTGGCTTTAGTTCTGAGCAGGACTTTGCTAAAAGCATGAGCCAGAAACTTGGTCTGGACAAGAAGTACGTCAAGAAGCTCTGGGCTAGAAGAGACCACGTTCTCTTGCAACAGTCTGCGCGGAACTTTTCTGTGCTCCCTGGCAAGCACCTCTCTGCCAGGTCTGGTAAGGGCCGTGCGAAGGTTACTGCCAGAAAAAGAGGGCAAGGCTTCCGTCTGACAGGAGCTGGCCGCAAGACAGAGTTTTCTGCCGTGAAGACCGCTCTGCGGACCTGGTTCGAGGAGTCTCGTGCCTACGGGCACTCTGTGAAGAAGCGGCATCTGCTGTCGCAGTGGCAGCTTCTGCTGAGCCACGAGCTTCTGAAGCTCAAGTCTGCGAAGAGTGCCTCTGCAGACTCCTTCGAGCGGGGTCGTCTGGATCAAAAGATCTCTGAAGGCGAGAAGCAGCTGCAGTCTGCTGCGAAAGATTCTGGCAAGAACCGTCTGAGGCAGCTGTTGCTGGATGTCGGTGCCAAGAATCTGGAGCCGGATCTGAAGACGAAGCTGTCTGAGTCTGAGGAGATGGTCTCTGCGAAGCTCACTTACCAGAGTCTGGACCGCACTCTGTGGACAGCCTGCTTCGCACCTCTGGAGGATCTGGCGACCAGGGTTGCCAAGCCCTCTGAGTTCAGAGACCATGTCTCTGATTTGGTCGTGATCTGCTCCGACCAAATCCCTCTGTGGATAAAGTCTGGCAGCGAGCGAGAGCTGTTTGCTGAGTGGGAGCACAACCCTCTGCCCCAGCAGCATCTGCGAGAGGCTCTGAAGAATCACCATCTGACCTCCTCTGACCAGGTGAAGTCTGGCGATCTGGTGGCACCTCTGCTGCAGGCTGTGAAGCCGTCTGCTGAAGCTGCCCGTGCCTCTGGTCAGAGGCAGAAGAGGGCCTTTCTGGACGCGGACTCTGTGCGCTACCGTGTCACCTACGAGGCCAGGCAAGCTCTGTACGGCCTCTGCAAAGACCCTGCTCTGGAGGGCGAGTCTGGTTTGAGCGGGCAAGTTCTGCCTGGTCTTCTGGTGGTGCACGGCTCTCACGCTCGTCTGAACAACATCGACAGCTCTGGTCGATTTCTGCGAGACGAGACGTTTGAGTTCTCTGGCAAGATGATCTGCCGCAAAGCAGGCTCTTCTGCTGGCAATCTGCTCCGTGGCTGGAGGCAGGCCCGGGACAAGGATCCTTCTCTGTTTCGCCAGATCAGTCTGATGAGCCAGCCCTCTGCGAATGTGGATGGCATCATCTTCGCCTGGGCTCAGGAGGAGCTGGCTGCTCTGGCACCTGCCTCTGTCCATGTCCGCGACTGCTTCGCGGCGGCCTGGTCTGTCTCTGGGGCAGAGTCTCTGTTCTACTCGCAGAGTCTGCAGACGGTCATTGGACCGAAACTGACTGCGAGTCTGCAACTGACTGACACAGACTATGCCAGATCTTTCAAAAGTCTGGCAAGGTCTGCCATGGACGGCCTGAGGCTGCTCTAATCATTTTGTTTTTGCTTCCCTTCTCTGATGTCCGGTTTAATTACACTGTCCTAAACCATACGTGCCTGCAGGCATGCCGGTCAGACTGCTCTGCTGGCAGCTGGCGAGAAGGAGTTCTGGCGAGCGAGCCATCTGGACATGGCGACGGCTGTGGTGCAAGCTCAGACGAAGATGTCTGAGCGACAGGCCTCCAAAGACTGGATCGTGTCTGGTCTTCGCCGCAACGGTCTGCTGGCTTACAGACCGGACTTCACCAAGCAGACTCTGGTGCCTCTGAAAGACGAAGACTGCTGCGGCGCCTCCATGGGCCGCTCTGCTCTCCTCTATTTTTCCAGCTTCAAGTAATCTGTAGCTTTTTTTTTCCTCGACATGTTGGCAGCCGAGGTTCTGCAAGGACGAAGCCAGCCTGGCTGAAGGACCGCTACTCCTGGCTGGATGCATCTGGCATTCCAGCCCAGCCGGACTGGTCTGCTCTGCACGGAGCCAAAGTCGTGGCGGATCTGGTGGAATGGAGCTACTACCACTCGGACTCGCAGGACGAGGCTCTGGAAAACCAGGTCTCCGAGGCCCTTCTGAACGTGCACGAGATGCCACTGGATCTGCAGCTCCCCTGCATCGAATCTGGCGTCCTGACACTTTCTCTGGACCTGCAACGTGCAGCCTGGCAGAAGCAGCTCTCTGCGGACAAAGACACTCTGCACAAGAAAACTGTCAAGCGAGACGTGAAGCAGATGATCACTCTGGCCAAGCGGAAGCTTCGAGGAAAGCTTCTGGAAGCCATGAGGCATCGTCTGACACAGATGTCCCGACAGCAAGCTTTGCAACGTCTGGTGCCGAGAGCCTCTGAGAAGAAGCCCTCTGTCGTGAAGAAGGCCGTTTTGAAGCAGAAGAAAAAGACGGCCCTGGCCCACGCTGCGAAGGCTCTGGCGAAGGCCAAGGCTCTGGACGACAAGCCCTCCGGCGACTCTGCTTTGGTTCCTGGCCCTGCTCCTGCTGACCCCGTCGCTGAGAAGGCCTCTGAGCTCAAGGAGGCAACGAAGGGCCCTCTCTACGGCCGAGTCTGCAGGATTCTGCGAGAGGACCACACCTGTGGCAAGTCTGGCAAGTGCTCTATGCACAACCTTCTGACGAACCAGGTGTCTCTGATTGGCCACTGAGTCGCATTTAATTTATTTTCTTCAATAATTAAGACAGTTTCTGTTTCATTGTCTGCTCAGGTGTAGGGGATGCCTGTGCCACCGTGATCCTCTCTGACAAGGACGTCTGCGAGGTTGATCCACTCTGGCAGACTCCGAAGAAGTGGAAGAATCTGCGCCTGAAGAGGGAGCTGAAGCAGACTGTTCTGCGAGCTTGCGGTGGCTCAGCCCTCTTTTTGGAGGCTTCTGGTGGGTTCTTCGCTGCGGAGCCTGTGGAGTTGCTGAAGTTCAAGAAGTCTTTCCCGCAGATGCTTCTGGACCAGCATCTTCGGTACGGCTGGGAACTTCTGCGGTACAATCTGAGCGACTCCGACGAGAACTGGTTCCTGGACAACAAGATCTGCATGGTGGACCCGAAGCTCTCTGGGCAGCTCCTCGCCGAACACGACCGCCCCGAGCTTCTGCAGACTGCTCTGGACAGACTTCGCTCTGAGAACAAGCTGCTGTTCGTGCCCGTCTGGGGGCACTCTCCGAACCACTGGACCCTTCTGGTCCTGCAGCGAGAAGACCTCTCGGAAAGCTTCTCTGTGAAGTACCTGGACAGCCTGTCTGAGAAGCACGAGGAGTGCTCTGTGAACGCTGCCAGGCTTCTGTCTCTGCTTCTGCCGGCAGAGACTCTGCCAGAGAGAAGCTCCTCTGGCACCCAGAAGTCTGACGAGTGCGGCTTCTGGGTTCTGGCCAACATGCTCTGGATCCTGTACCCTCTCTGTCTGGAAGGACCCTGTTCTCATGGCTCTCGCCACAAGCTGGTTCTGGAGATCATGTCTGAGCTGAAGGCCTGGCTCATCCAGCTGTCTGGAGAGCAGGCCAAGCTCTCAAAAGAGCTTCTGGACAAGGAGAAGTCTCTGGACAAGCTTCTGAAGAGCAACCGCCTGCGCTCTGAAAAACTGGCAGCGAAGTCTGCAGAGGCCTCTGCCACAGGCCTGAAGCTCTGGAATCTGGCCAAGCAGCTCCTCACTCTGAACAAGGAGCCTGAGGCCAGTGATTTGTCTGAAGAGGACAAATCTCGCATCGAGCACGTCCGTCTGACAGGCCTGGGCGTCTGTTCCAGATGCCACTGGCAAAGTGGATGTTTGGACTGTGATCCTGCGAAGCTGGAGCGGTATCTGCTGAACAAACTGCGTCTGGAGCTGGGTCTGCCGCCTAAGGCAGCCTGAGTTCTTCTGTTTCACAGATCTCTGGATGCCATTGGATCTGCCGAGGGGTGGAGTTGAAACAGTCTGGAACTGCACTCTGCGAGCTAGTAGTTCAGTGTCGTCTGTGCCGAACTGCACTCTGCTGGCTGGGTTAGGGTCCTCTTTGTTTGAGTCTCTGCTAAATACGTAGCCTCGTCTGTAGAATTTTGGGGATTTCCGAGCCCGAATATTTTAATTGTCGCCCCGTTTATTATTGCGACTGGAAAATTATGATCAGTTGTTTGGCCAAATCTGCCCTTGCCTTTAAACTCCTCTTGCGCCCGGAAATTCTGGCCCGGGGAATATTTTAATTGTCACCCGGTTTAATAAAGCCACTCTTACATTAAGTATAGGATCAGGGTTCTGTGGGGTGTGGGATTGGGGTTGCACGCTGTTTCGAGCTTTGCGCGCCTTAGCCTTAAGCCCTGAACCCCAAAGCCTAAACACATTCACCCTTCTCCCGAAGGCCCCCTAAACCCTAAACCCTAAACCCTAATTAAACCCTAAACCCTAAATCCTAAACCTTCTCCACAAGGCCCCTAAACCCTAAACCCTCATTAAACCCTAAACCCTAAACCTTAAATTCCTAAACCCTAGGTCCCCCTAAAGCCTACCTTAACCCTGAAGAACCTACCTTTTAGGGTTCCTTATTATGATTTCCTTACCCTAAACTCCTAAACCTTAAGCCCTATAAACCCTAAACCCTAAACTCCTAAACCTTAAGCCCTATAAACCCTAAACCCTAAACTCCTAAAGCTTAAGCCCTCCTAAACCTTCTCCCCAAGGCCCGCCGGGGTGGGCATCAGCCCAAAGCCAAGTCCGACGCTCACGCCAAAACCGAGCCCCAAGGCGACGAAGGGGCGGAAAGAGGTTTAGGGTTTAGGGGTTTAGGGTGTAGGGCTTTAGGGTTTTAGGGTTTTAGGGTTTTGGGGTTTAGGGGGTTTAGGGTTTAGGGGTTAGGGTTTAGGGTCGCGTAGGACTCAAAAAAGGGGGTCCATGTACCCAAATAGCATTCTTTCAATATTAAAGGGTACCCATAAACGCTCCTCTAAGGGATCCACAAGGGTTCGATAAGGGTTTAGGGTATAAGGGTCCATGTACCTAGATAGTATATACATTGGCCTTAAAGTAATCTAGGTACATGGACCCTTAGGCACAAGTAACAATTAGAATAGGTAGTGTGTGCGTGTGTGCGTTCTGTGTTCCTCATGATGATTCTACATGATAATGTGCACCGGGAACCAAGTCCACACATAAAGTCATCAAGGCCTAATGTGCCTGAGGGCATTGGAGGGACTTAGGTCACTACAGGATTAGGGTCTTTAGTGCTTTGGGTTTCAAGGCCTTACGGCTGCAGGGCTTTCGTGATGAGAGGCTTTGTGTTTTAGGGTTCTGGGTAGGGGGGAGTTCCCCGGGCTACGCGCCTCTAGCCGGGGTGAGTCTGGTTTTTGTAGGGATATATGCAGGATTTGGGGCATGGGGGATTTAGGATCTCAGTTTATTGTTTCGGCGTGTTAGGGTTGGTCAAGGGAGCTCGGTAGTTTTGTAGTCCTATAAACCCACAAGACTGTGAATCCTTTAACCTGAGAGAAACTGAACCCTCTATCTATACATCCATAAAGTCTGTTGGGACTCTACGTCTACAGACTGCACATCCTTCTGTAAATTCGATGAGACTCCTAAAACCTCAATCCTTAAGTCACCTGAAACCCCGAGGCCTGAGTCCACCGAAGACTATATAATAACCTGAAAAATCCTGGAACCATCACATACCCAAACTCCTCGCACCCTAAGCCCCTAAACTTCAAGCTAAACCAGGATGGGCTTGAGGTCCCCCCAGCCGGGGTTCAGCGCCAAATCTCGCCGATGGGAGAGGCGGAGCACTGTAGGTGCTTAAAACTTATAGGGCAGTGAGGGCTCAGTTGGATTATATATGAGTAGTTCTTGTTGTCTTAATGCTTCGAGTCAATGCTTCGAGTTTAGGGTTTAGGGCCAGGGAGAACGTTCTAGACGGCGAGAATCGGGGTTTAGGCTTTTGAACGTTTGGAATTTAATTGCGTTGTGGGACTGAGGAATCAGGAAGGTCCCTTAAAAGAACCCTTATAGATCCCTTAAAGGAACCCATATAGGTACCTTAAAAGAAGCCCTATAGATCCCTTAAAGGAACCCATATAGGTCCCTTAAAAGAACCTGTTTGGGGACGCTCGTCCCTAGCAAGGGCTTCGGCCGAAGCGCGAGGTTGGAGATCTTCCAGGGTTAAGGGGTTAGGGTTGAAGGTTTAGGGGTTATAGGGTTTAGGGATGAAAGTTTAGGGTTTAGGGATTATAGGGTTTAGGATTTCTCGGGCTGTTCATTCATGGCAATTCATGGTCATTGTTCTGCAAGACAAGAAGGCCGGTGCGACATCCCAAAAAGACTCTTCAAAGCTGCAAACTCTTGTTAAATCCAAATCTCCCTCTCTGGCAACGGCTTCTAGCACGGCACGTGAAATGGGTTGCTTATAAACCTGAATGTAGAGGAGGGGTCAGTCGAAAAAATAAACGAGGACCAGCAATCTACAATCCTGCATCTGACGGGACGACGTGCCCCAGGCAGAAAACTTTCGCTACTCCTTCCACCGGAAAAAATGCCGATTTGTACAGTTTACACTGTTTTAAGCCCCGGAGTATCAGTGGAGGCAATGCCTCCTCGTCTGGTCACGCCACCTGCGACATCCTGGGACGAGGTGCTGGGGATCAAGGACAAATCCCAGAAGTCGGGGCTTAGTTTGGGGTTTTAGGTTGGTTTAGGATGCAAGGGTAAAAGGAGGGACCCTTAATAAGGACCCCTGGGTATATATACCCTTAATATAGCTATTATATACCCATTATATGGTCCATTATAGGGTAGCGATCCCCGTTAAGGGTCCCTCCTTTTCCCCTTTGATAGGAAAAGGGGGGCTTGGGTTCAGCTCTGTGGCCGGTTCTTCGGGATTCCGGTTCCAAAATATTGAACTGATAAACTATCAAGCCGAAAGCCTTTGCTCGAGCCGGGTCCCACCACGAATCCACAAACAGAACGTATGGGCTTCGGGTATAGGATTTCAGAGATGTCATTGCCCAACATCCCAAGCGCCCAAAGTCCCAAACCCTCATACGAACTCCCGAAATCTCAGCCCGAAAGCATCAAAGCATCAGCTCCGCCGTTCACAGAACGGTGGTTTTCGAAGAAGAAGAGAACTCGATGACTGCCTATGCAGACCTGACTGGAGGATCCACGTACTTAAAGGATCATGGGACTTAGCAACTAGGCTTATAATTAAGGTAACTGTACTTATAATTACTTATAATTCCAATTAAGGTACTTATAACCCTACGTATACTTACTAAGTCCCATGATCCTCCAAGTAGTCTACCCTCGGCGATCATTGCCAAGCAATGCTCCCCAAACGGTTTAGGGTTTAGGGCCAAACCTGACCCAACAATGGATGGACCCAATCTCGAATAGATGAGCCGTACAGGTGCAGGAGTCGCAGCTAACCCCAAACCAAGACCCCCTGACCCTATACTGCAACTGGAGCCCGACCCCTATGGAAGCTGTAGCCAAAACAATAAATTCTAACCTACACCCAACACTTTAGCCTAAACCTTAGCCTTAGCTTAAACCGTAGCCCATACCCGATAGAAGCCGCCAAACCCCCCTAGACCGTAGCCCAAGCCCTAAACCTAACTGTAGCCTAAACCCTACCCCTCTAGCCTGAAGCCTAAACCCTGTTAAAAACCACGAGGGTGGTTGTCAAAATTAGGGTCCCCTTTTGGGGCCCTTATTATAATACGGCACCTCATATTTAGTGTACCCAAAAAGGGACCTCAGTTTTGACAACTACCCACGAAGCTACCGGCGACAGGCGATGCCGAAGCTGCAGGAGGGAGAGCAGTCACCGCCGCGGAGCTCAGGAGGAGTTCCTTAGGGTTTATAGGGTTTAGGGTTTACTTTGGGGGTTTCAACGACAGTTGGTGGTTTAGAGTTTATAAGTTCGAATTGGGGTTTAGGATTTAGGCTATCAGGAGTTTACATCTTGAGTACAGGGGCCTTGGGAATTTAGTCTAAGTTGTATTGGGCTTTGCAGGGGCTTCTTGCGGATTTAAAGGGTTCGATAGGATTTTAGGCCTGTTTCAGGGGTGCGGGGGTTTCTCTTTTAATTACTGCTCTCGGGTTGAAAACGCATAAAGATTCTCCACTGGAATCAATGCATGGAGACCTAGCCCAGACGGTTGGGCACCATCTGGTACGCCCTGGAATGGTTCCACAGGAGATCCAGGCTGGAGGCCACGGTCTCCACGGAAGACAGGGGCCTCTCCGCGCAACAGAGGGGACAAGGGCAAGATATGATCCTTGTCCAACTGTGCCAGGCATTGTCTTTCTGGGCAACGGCGGAAGGATGGTCGCCGCGATTTCAGAGATGAGGAGGCTGGCTGCATTTGGCTCATCGTCTCAATCTGATACTAGTCGCAAACTGGCAACAGTTCGCGGAGCGGGTGCGGCTGGAGATGAGATTGGAGAGGGCACAGGACTGCTGCTGCGAACGATTGGGATTTTAAGTAAACCCGGCACCGAAAGGTGAGCACCGAAAGGACGCCCAAGGTCGAGGCACCTCAGGCCGCGGCCCTTCCATCTGCTCCTGGAGTGCCGCAGATCCCTACACCGAAGGGGCCCTCGGTTCCTCCCTCGGGATCCTCTGCAGACCGGCTTTGAAGCCGTGGCATACTGTTCGCACTCATGGTTCCCTCATGGATTTCGCCAGCTCCACGAACATCCGGAGTGTTGGGTTTAGGGTTTAGGTGTTAAGCTCAGCTCCTGGTTTTTAGGTGATCTTTGCAAGGTTGGAAGTTGAGGGTTTGCGAGCTCGTTCGTTGGCTTCGGATAAGGACAGGAAGCACATGCTGGTCTTTCTGTCAAGGTCCACGGTTGCTAGAGGGCACTACTGTGGCAAGACTAGTGACTATCGACTTCGGGCATATGACATGCCCAAAGTGTTGTGCATGAACTTGGCAGAAGCACCGGCAGAATCCAAAACCCTAAACACTAAACCCTTAAAATGCCCGGAAAACGCTGTAACACCATGTAAAGTCTCACAAAGCCCATGCCCCGAGGTGGGAGTTCTGGCAAATGTTGGAGCCTGTCCTCCTGATTAGCAAATGTACCTTCGTGCCTGCCAGATTGGCTTGCAAAAAACGAAAAAATGGCAGTAAGTGTGTTTTTGTTGCAGAAAAATCGTCCGGCCTTTATCTTTGCAATGGCATGCGGGACATTTAAATTTGACGTGACGAAGCTACGCGTGTGATTCAATCGTCTTGGGAGAAGACTCCCCCAAATGGTAATTGTCTGAAGCAACACCCCCCCCTTCCGAAGCTTCTTTGTTGCACCTGACAAAATTTCTCGAAGATGCCCTAGTAAGCTTGATTCGTAGATCCCATGTGGCGTGATCACACACATTTCTCACTTGTTCTCCTCATTCTCCTCACTCTTGGAGTCAGTTGTAAGGGCCCCGAAATGTGGTTTCCCTCTCTGCTGAAACCACCGAGATCTTGTTGGACTCTTGAGACCTATCTTCTAAACCCATTTTTTTTTTGGCACTCTTGAGCCCTGTCTTATTCTGAACCCGCCAAATCCCCTTTTGGGCCGTATGCCCTAAACCCTAAAACCCATAGAGCCCTAAAGCCCTACAGCCCTAAACTCCTAAAGCCCTAGATTTCTAAAACCCCTAAACCCCTGAAGCCCTAAACCCCTAAAACCCTGAACCTTAAGCCCTGATTAAACCCTTAAACCCCTAAACCAAATTCCTGTTTGGGCTCTTGAGACAAGCCTTGCCCTTTTTCATGGTTCCCCCAAAAGAATAAATAGACCGGCTAGCTTAGTAGACCACCTTAAATAATTCCTACTAAGGGACGTAGGTATAGGGCTCTGTCTATTATTTCTAAAAGGACAAGGGTGAGTTGCTCGGGGGCCTCAAAAGGTAGGATGAAGGTAGGCGGGATATTCCCAAATAAGAGTCCTTATATGAGGGATCCTTAATCCCACCTACCTTCATCCCACCGGTTGAGGCCTCCAACTACCCAGAGACTCCAATATCCCTTAATTAAGGAGTATACCTTAAATTATAGTAGGATCCTTAATATGATTTAAGGTATACTCCCTAATTAAGGAATATTGGAGTCTCTGGGTAAAAGGAGCTCCAACTAAAGGGAACTCCAGAAAGTTGGAATATGGTTTCAGGGTAGGATACCTTATAACTTACCATACAGGGTTTAGGATAATCAAATTCCAACTTTCTGTCTTTTACAGTAGAAGCCAGAAAGTTGGAACATCATTGGCCTCATGCCCTTAAGGTAAAGTATAAGGGATCCTAGCACTAATCCTCCTAAAGCCATGTTCCAACTTTCTGGCTTCTACTATAATATGAGCAACCCATTTTCACGGCGTGACCCTAAACCCTAAACCCCTAAACCCTAAACCCCTAAACCCTAAACCCCTAAACCCTAAACCCCTAAACCCTAAACCCCTAAACCCTAAACCCCTAAACCCCAAACCCTAAACCGT
The DNA here is from genome assembly GCA_905221615.1 of Symbiodinium sp. CCMP2592. Classification (NCBI taxonomy): domain Eukaryota; class Dinophyceae; order Suessiales; family Symbiodiniaceae; genus Symbiodinium; species Symbiodinium sp. CCMP2592. The sequence goes on along the minus strand of CAJNDT010004279.1, from coordinate 179,837 downwards.
CTTTTACTTTAAAAGGACAAGGGTGCTTGAGACCTCCGAGCCGAGGCGAGATCCGTTTCTCGCTGCCATGGCTGCTGCGACCGCAGGCACTTCGGGCTGTGGTTAAATCAAAGGTGCAGGGCCCCTCCTTTTACTTTTACCCCTTGGGTTAAAGGGATCCATAAGGGGGTCCCTTAAAGGGAGGATCTATATGGGTTTAGGGCTTAGGGTTTCAGTTTTGGAGTTTAGGGGCTTTGGGGTGTTAGGGTTTTCGGGTCTTCAGGGTATTCTGGTTTATGGCTTGGCTTCTACTCAGCCCCGACATAATATTGAAAGAGGGGCCGGAAGATTTGAGACGTTTTAATATCATTCCTTACAGTTCCTTACGGTACTTAAAACTTACTGAACGCCCCTACACTGGCTCTAGCTGACCTCTTCACATCTCAGTAGTGTTGGGCCGGTGTTCAAGATCTTGGATGAGGGCCTAAAGGTCTCGCAAACACAACCGGTTTAGGGGTTTAGGGCTTACACCCTGAACCCTAACCCTAAACCAATCCCCTGGTTGCGGTGAGCACCTCCATGGTATCTGTCAGTTGAGCAAAGGATGGATGTGCCGAAAATTGACCCCAATGCCTACTTAAAGGACCATGGGACTTAGTAACTAGGGTTATAATCAAGGTAACTGTACTTATCATTACTTATAACCCCAATTAAGGTAGTTATAACCCTACTTACTAAGTCCCATGATCCTCCAACTAGCACTTTTGAACCCGCGAAATCATGGTGTGCGGAACTCCGGCAGGCTCGACTGGATCCGTGGATTTCGTGGCAGCCCCAGCTTGGATGCAGAAAGGGTAGGGCGCTCCTATATGATTACCTACAGGATTCCTTAAGGTTACTTAGTAGGATTCCAGTAGTATAGTGTACCCCACAAACCTTATGCCAATTATTCAGGACTCCATATTTACCACATAGCTTTCTGCAAAGCGTTTGGGAGCTGCCGAACTCCTGCAAGAAACGGAACAATTAATCCCAAACCCAAGTTAACCCTAAGCTCCAAGTGAGCCCTAAACCCAATCTCCAGTCACTTTATTATGCACATACTAGCTGGCTACATGGACCGTCGAACCAAGTCTCCAAGCGTCAGGGGCTTCTCCCAAGTTAGAGCACCTAGACTGCACGTGAACATTGCCCCTGAAAAAGACAGGCCCCTAAACCCTAAGGCCTACCTGCACCTATCTAGGGTTCCTTATGATGATTTCCTTATATAAGTCCTTGAAAAGGATGCTATCTAAAGCCCAGGTAAGCCCTGAAAAGCTCAAGCCCTAGAAGACTTTTCTCCGGACCCTTCGCTTCCTAAAGGGTCCTATGCGAAGCCCCATACAGCCGCCTGAGAGAGTGGAGTTTTCAGAAAGGTTGGTATTCAGAAAATGTAAATCCCGTATGTTAATACCCGCCGGTCCCTAGATTAGGTTTCCAGTAGGGATCCTCATCTGAAGCAAAAGGGCTTTATGCCTACCCTCAAGCCTAAATCCCAAACCCGCGGATACACACCATAAGCTCTGGGGGCCTTAGACCCGGAACGGTTAAACGATTAACTGTGCTAGTTTGAGAAAGGGTTCGAGATGTGCTGCATCATCCTGTTATCTTTAGGCTGCCTACATGGCTGCTGCGGAGGCCCGTGGAGATTTGGATGTAGGGGCTTGGGGTTTGGGCTTTATGGGTTTGCGTGAGGGCGTCAGGACTTCATGGTCTTGGATGCCTCAGGATTTGATTACCCTCATCCCCGAACCCCAGACCTTAAACCCAAACTCAGGGCTTAAAAGTTTAAGTTTTATGCATCTCCTTGCTATGCGATGGAGCAGGGATGACTTTTAATGCTTTTGCTAGCTGGAGAGCCGTGGGCCCATGTACTCTAATCTGACATACTTGCGGCCTTAACGGCATTTGTATATATAGGCCTAAAAATACATGTTGGACATATGTATATATATATATATAATTATCTTTGTGTGTGTGTCTACACCGTAAGGCGGGAGAGTGGCATGTTGTCGTTGGGGCCCTGAAGGGCAGTCGTTCCTGCTTCTAACTTTGGTGTGTGTTGGTTTTGGGTGAGGGGCTTCGAGGTTTTGAAGCTTACGGAGCCCTTCAGTAAAACCTAACAGAAGCATTTTCAAAACCAATGTCACCCTAAACCCTAGCCCTAAACTGCATGTCATGCTCTTGAAAGCCCTTGAGCCGCGACATACCCTGGAGGCCGAAAGGGTCCAAGCCCAGCAAGTCCAGCGACGGACTCAGCCGCAGAAGGGTTCTATGTCTGGGATGTAGGTTAGAAGCTGCCCCCACCCTGTAATAGTAACTATAAGGATTAGATTAGGGCCTTATTATATTCCTATTATACCACTATTACAGGGTAGCATAGTGCTACAGCAGGATCGAAGCATGGAGTTTTCTTTGTCATAGTTGGGTAACATTCTACATTCTATTATGGGGAAATAGGGGACCTTAATATAGTACCCGAATTAGTAGGATCAAAATTATAAGGACCCCAAAACCAGATACCCCTAATTTATTCGGAAACTCCCATTTGTGTACAGTCCGCAGATTCTGGAGTTCCAGGACAGAACTGGGTAAAGTGTTGGGCGAGTTTTTGGTTGGCATGCTGCGTTGTTGTCTGGGCTACTTGTCGGAACTACTACTTCGAGTTTATACAGTTACCCCTCAAAGGAATTCGAGGAGCTTCAAAAGCAAATCCTCAACCCTAAACTCAGACAACCCATAAACCCCGAAAACATCCTGGGCTAAGGAAACCCTACGAAATCCATATAAGGAGCTGGGAGCTGAGGAACTAAATCCCGAGGTCGAGAGTGTTCTTCCATGCCCAATCCCAGCCAAAAAGACCCAGACGGTTGAGCAAGTTCAGAAAAGTAGATGCCTGAAGATTTATAGTAGTACGCCAGACCCTGAGCCTAAAAATCGCTTGCAAGCCCTGAAGTCTAACGTGAACCGTATCCTGAACTACTGGCCCTTCATAAAACGCTCGGCTGAACATCTGCTTTGCAGCTCTCAGGCAGCAGCGCAAGATCATGGAGAAGCAGCCGCTCGGAACTATCATGCGAGAGTTGCTGTGAGGGGCGCTTGGGTAACTTTCCGCGCTGGGCCTGAAATAATTTTTAGTTTTCGGTTATTATAATCCCTAAGAAACAGCTAAAATTGTAATTCTTGCTAGGGTTCTAAGTTCAGTATAGGGATGTTGGCTGTCGAGGTTTGGTCCATCCCGGGAGCATCCATGATCTGCTGTATCGCGATGCTTCGCGGACTTTTGCATTGTGCCCTCCGCCAACTACAAACCCTAAGCAGTTGATTACGGCCATCGGCGATTATGGCAGACTCTACACATCCCCCGAAGCTAAAAAAACCCTCGAAAAGCCATGTGGATGAACCTCAGATAGTAGGAACTGGGTTGTGCTTTGGGATAATTTTTGATTTCCCTTATTTCCTTATGAAGGGCACCTATTCATAGATAATTTTCAAAGGGTTTAAAGCACAACCCAGAGGAAGCACTCTAAACAGAAACCCGCTACTTGCCAAACCTAGCCCAAAACTTCAGGCTGAACCTTGAACCCAAAACAGACCCTATATAATCCCTATAACCAAAAACCCCAACCCCTTATAAACCCTAAACCCTATATAATCCCAAAATAACCTATTTCCCCCAAACCCCTAAAGCCTTAAACATCCTTAAACCCTTGACCCGATATAATCTCTATAAGCGATAAACCCTAGCCCACTTCAGGTTGAACCTTGAACCCCAAAACAGGTCCTAGATTATCCCTATAGCCTATATTCCTATAAACCACAGACCCCAAACCCGATATAATGCCTAAAAACTATAAACCCTTATAAACCCCAAACCCCTAAGCCCTTATAAACCCTAAACCCGTTTTAATGCCTATAAACTATAAAAACCCTAGCCCAGGCTGATCCTTGAACCCAAAACAGACTCTCTATACTCCCTAGAAACCCCAGACCCCTGACCCTACATAATTCCTATAAACTGTACACCCCAAACCCCTCAAACCCTAAACCCTAGAAAAAAAATCCAAATAAAAACTATAAACCCTGGCCAACTTCAGGTTGAAAATTGACCCCAAAACAGACCCTATATACTGTAATTCCTATAAACTGTACACCCTAGCCGACCTCAGGCTGGCAGCACAGCAGCAGCAACAACAGCTGGCGGCCGCTCTCTTGGCCGGCCAAGCCGGTCGGGGCCTCGGATGCTGGGATGGTTTGGCTAAGGGTGAAAAGCGGGCTAAGGGTTCAGAGTTCAGGGTTTAGGGTTTTAGGGGTTTAGGGCTAAGGGTTCAGAGTTCAGGGTTTAGGGTTTTAGGGGTTTAGGGCTAAGGGTTCAGAGTTTAGGGTTTAGGGTTTTAGGGGTTTGGGGTTTAGGGTTTTAGAGATTTGGGGTTTAGGGTTTTAGGGGTTTGGGATGGTTTGGTTATGGGTGCAAAGCGGCTTCGGGTACAGAGGGTTTCGGGCTTTAGGGGTTTAAAGACTCCCATACCCATCAAGGCCTAGGGTTTATGGTTCTTGGTTTAGGGTTCAGAGTTTAGGGTTTTGGGGGTTTAGGGTTTAGGGTTTTGGGGGTTTAGGGTTTTGGGTTTTGGGGGTTTAGGGTTTAGGGTTTTGGGGGTTTAGGGTTTAGGGTTTTGGGGGTTTAGGGTTTAGGGTTTTGGGGGTTTAGGTTAGGGTTTTGGGGGTTTTTTTAGGGTTTAGGTTTAGGGTTTTTTAGGGTTTAGGGTTTAGGGTTTAGGGTTTAGGGTTTTGGGGGTTTAGGGTTTAGGGTTTTGGGGGTTTAGGGTTTAGGGTTTTGGGGGGTTTAGGGTTTAGGGTTTTGGGGGTTTAGGTTTAGGGTTTTGGGGGTTTAGGGTTTAGGGTTTTGGGGTTTTTAGGTTTAGGGTTTGGGGGGGGGTTTAGGGTTTAGGGTTTAGGGGGTTTAGGGTTTAGGGCTTTGGGGGGTTTAGGGTTTAGGGTTAGGGTTAGGGTTTTGGGGGTTTAGGGTTTAGGGTTTTGGGGGTTTAGGGTTTAGGGTTTTGGGGGTTTAGGGTTTAGGGCTTTGGGGGTTTAGGGTTTAGGGTTTTGGGGGTTTAGGGTTTAGGGTTTTGGTGGTTTAGGGTTTAGGGTTTTGGGGGTTTAGGGTTTTGGGTTTTGGGGGTTTAGGGTTTAGGGTTTTGGGGGTTTAGGGTTTAGGGTTTTGGGGGTTTAGGGTTTAGGGTTTTGGGGGTTTAGGGTTTAGGGCTTTGGGGTTTTAGGGTTTAGGGTTTTGGGGGTTTAGGGTTTAGGGTTTTGGGGGTTTAGGGTTTAGGGTTTTGGGGGTTTAGGGTTTAGGGTTTTGGGGGTTTAGGGTTTAGGGTTTTGGTGGTTTAGGGCTGAGGGCTTGAATTAGGATGGGTTGAAGTTTGGTTAAGGGTAATTACTGGGCTTACTGTAGGCGTTGCTATAGGGTTTTTCACCACCCTCGGTGTGCGGTTGTTAGTTTTTTTAAAGTCAGGGATTACTTCTCGCCCGCTGAGATTACCCCCTGGAGTACCCAACCCCACAGACTACCGTGAGAATACCGTGAGAATCCCTGAAGTGCTTAACCCCACAGACCACTGTGAGAATTCCTGGAGTGCCCAACCCCACAGACGTGAGAATCCCGGGAGTGCATAACCCCACAGACCACCGTGAGAATCCCTAAAGTGCCCAACCCCACAGACTACCGTGAGAATCCCTGGAGTGCCCAACCCCACAGACTGCCGTGAGAATACCGTGAGAATCCCTGAAGTGCCTAACCCCACAGACCACTGTGAGAATTCCTGGAGTGCCCAACCCCACAGACGTGAGAATCCCGGGAGTGCACAACCCCACAGACCACCGTGAGAATCCCTGGAGTGCCCAACCCCACAGACTAGCGTGAGAATCCCTGGAGTGCCCAACCCCACAGACTACCGTGCCAGGATGGGGATGTTCGAAGTAAAATAGTTTTCTCTACGGATTTGGGGATGAGTTGGGGAACAGGCTTTCTGATTTATGGTTTTGCGGGTTCACGGGCGCCATGCCATGTTTTTCTAGGACTGTCTACGGTTCAGAGCTCAGTAATTAGTTAGGATTTAGTATTTAAGGGTAGGGTAGGCTTTCTGGTTAAAGCAGCCCGCGTTTTATGGCTAAGGTTCAGGAGTTGGGGTGTAGGGAGTTGGGGCTCTTGGGTTTATTCGGGCGCCTGTGGATTATCGTTAAGGGCTTTGAGGGGCAGTGCAGCCGTGTTTTCAAGCATTAACCCTTGACTCCCTTGACTTAAAAGCTTAATCAACACTGCGGGCCTTTAACGTGTCAGTGACCCGTGTGTTCCGAGACTTCTGTGAAGGTTCCTGGATTGAGCCACTCCTTCACATTCCGCGTTTTGCTCGACTCACACCCAACACCGAAAACTCTGATGTCGAAACCCTAACCCTCAAGCTCCGGCTACCCCAAACGTAGGCTACTACCCATCGAACCAGTATATAACTCTCTAAAATTTAGGTAACCGGAGACCTCGGGCAACGTTGAAACTCCCTGGTGTTTAGTAGGGAATGGGGGAATGGATCCCTTTGGCCCCCCAAAAAAATCCCCCATAATCCATGCCCCCATTCCTTAGGGGTACTTAGAAATACTTTTTTTATTTGTGGTTGTTTTCCCTGAGAAGCAGCTAATTTTTTTAATTTTTGCAAGGGTTCTAAGTTCAGTATAGATTCCCTGCTAAGAACCAGACAGTAAAGGCCGAGTAAAAGGCTGTGCCTTGAAGTCGGCGGCCCTTGAGCCCTAAAATCCCGTCCCCACCCCGAAACTCCGAAACTCACCACGCCGAAATCGCCGTAAACATCCACAGCACTAGAATCGGCTTAAAATTTCGTATAAAGCCTACAATACCTCAATCCCACTCGCAGCAGCAAGAACACCCAGGTGGTGCAAACGCACAGCAGCTGCAAGCAGCTTTGGCTGTGCCGTGATTGCATTCGGTTGCACAGTTCCGAGTTTAACGTGCAGCTGTCAAGCTTCACCCATAACCCAAAACCCCAAACCGTCAACACAGAGAACCTAAGTCAAGTTCCCTAGATTCCCAAAATACGTTGAGCCATATTCCTGTTGGGGTTTGGGGTTGCGTTCTGCCGTCGGAATCTCAAAATAGTTCGATCATCATGCAGACCCTAAACTACATGTCTTAGGCCCCTTCACGTGCCTCGCGCTCCTTAAAGGTTCGATCATCCCAACATTCCCCGTACCGCAGCTTGCGAGTCTTCCGGGTTTAGTTGGCCATAGGGCTTCGGTCCCGGCGACTGCCCGACGTCTTGAACAAGACCGAAACCAGTGAATCCACAAACAAAGGACACCGCAAGAAATCTAGGGAGCTGAGGCCCTTGACTTGACCCTCGCAGTATGATGATGACACAGAATTTAATAAGGGTTTGAGCTCGATGCTGGTGATGACGAAACCTCTTATGTCACAAGTACGCAGTGATAGGTTAAGGCGCCATCGATGTCTCCAGATGAGCACGACGATGCTGGCGGTGATGATGACGGTTGTGATGACGATGATGACGAGAACGGTTGCAAGCACCAGAGACCACAAGCCCAAAAATGAGGCCCTAAAGACCGAATTAAACTCCTAAGCCCCCTAAAGCCCTAAACCCTTAAACCCTCTACCCTGGAGCCCTAAACCCCTAAACCCTAAGACACCAAAGTCCAGAGACTAAAGGGACCCCCAGCTGCGACTTTGTGAACCAAGGCCGCAACCGCCAAGCAGCGTCAAAGATTCATGGCTATGCTTGGCCTATACTATTTTGGGGGTTCCTTTAAAAGGGTCGTATAAGGGTTACATGGGGCATGGCTATGGTTTTTTTCCTTGGGTTTCATGTATCAGGATGTTTAGATTTTAGGGTTTCGGGGCTTCATGGATCAGAGGGTTTAGGGTTTCCGGGCTTCTTGTGTCAGAGGGTTTAGAGTTTCCCTAGACTTCATAGAATTCCTTTAAAGGGTTCTTAGAAAGGGTCTATCTGGGTTCAGTGTAGGGGCCTAAATAACTACCAATACTATTTTTATAGTATAGTAAGGCCCTATGGCCCTATATTACTTTCCCCAGGCTTCATGTATCAGAGGGTTTAGGGTGCAGCTGTTCGGGTGTAGGGTTTCGGAGCTTCATGTATCAGATTGTTGAGGGTTTAGGATTTGGGGGCTTCATGTATGTATGCTTATGTATGCATGTATGCATAAATCTAATCCTACGGGGTGCTGCAGGGTGTTTTCTGGAGATCTCTTGCTCTGAAGTAGGTGGCTTATGTACCGAGGCGAAGCAGTGGGTCGGCAGTGATGGGGGTTTCGAATTGCGGGTTTTTTTTTTCGCGAGGGGAAAGGGGGTGGGGCAACAATCCTTACCTTAAGCCGGAATAACCTACCCTTTTTAGGGTTCCTTATTATGAGTTCCTTATATAAGTCCTTAAAAGGGCTTTTTAGGGTTCCTTATTATGAGTTCCTTATATAAGTCCTTAAAAAGGTAGGTTATTCCGGCTTAAGGTAGGGTTTGGGGCTCTTTCTTCAGTATGAACGTCCTACAGCTCCTAAGGTTCCGCTGAACAGAAGCACGAGTAGCTGATGTAGGGAGCTCTAGTAGCCCATACTGTCCGATAGCCTTCCCGAGTGCCTCCCGAAGCCGCTGGGAGAACCGTGGGTCCAATATATATATATATATATATATATATATATATAGATAGAGTCCATGCTAGACTCCTGAACTCATGACTTTGTCATAGCTGGGTAACATTTTACGTTTTTATGGGTACTTAAACCCAATAAGGAATAAACATGTACATGTTTAATCCTATCCCAACCATGAACTAGATGATGCTCTAGCCTTCAATCTTCGTGACAGCTCTTGCGCTATGGGAACCTGCCACACTTGCTAGTGCAGAATCTCTCCTACACCGCAACTGCAAAGGCTGTAGGAGTTCTGAACAATTACCAAATACTATCGGGGTCCTCCCCGAAGCCCCATGCTAGTTATCAATGGCCCTATGTGACCTGACGTTGTTACACCCCAGAAACACACCAAAGTATTGAACCCTAAACCGTACACCCAGACCATGCATCCTTGAACCAAACTCCTCAACTCCTTAGTATGTTTTAGTATATATACATATGGTCACCCCCCCCCCCCCAAGATCTACATCCGCCTCTTCCACACGATTCCACAGGTTGCTTCTCTACATTGGTCGACTACTCATATATACCGAAAACACCGTAAATACCGATACAACCGTGCTTTACCTCATGTGCATGCAAACCGTGCTGCTGCAAGGCGCGGGTTTGATATGTGTAAAAATCTGGCGCCGAATCTCGGCCGCGGATTCATGGTAGTTTATGTGTTGGAGAAGCTGAAATGCTGGAGGGCGTGCTAGTTTTGTTCATGTAATACTAGAAAACCTCGTGTTTTTGCATTTTATGGTGTGTTATTTAACAACATTCCTGTAATAATAAAAATACTATTGTCTCTCTTACGAAGACGTCTTGGTGCTTGGGCCATCTCTTTCCCGCTGCTCGTGAAGCGTTCGATTTTGATGCGGCCTAATCGCTCTAGCGTTTGGTTTATGAGTTACGAAATACAGAGAGCTCCTTTCATGTCCTGTCCATTATACATGAAGGAAGTCGAATATGCGGGCGCGTTTAGTTTTGAGGCAATACTGCAATAGTTGTTCTTTGCCTGATAAGAAATGGGAAAGCTCCCCTGGAGTTGAAAGGTTCATGTGCATATGCCGGCGCACAAGAAAGCTCGTCTGCAGCAAAAAGTAAGAGAGCTCTTGCAGCCTTCCAAACATGAAGCAGGACTGTTCATACTTATCAAACAAGAGTAATGAAAACCGTTGCTGTTCCAGAAGGCACATATAACAGTACTTCCAGTCCTTGACAACGGTTGCAAGCACCCAATTATCTTGTGATGCAGTATATCCTGTCCTGGACATCAGAAAACACTGTAATGCTCAAAAAATTCCAAAATTTCCAACCTTGAAACTCACGAAACGCTGTAATGCTTAAAAAATTCCAAAAATTCCAAAATTCTGGCATCTATGGCCAGGACGGGGGCAGATTCCTTAAAAGTTTGGAAATTTTTTGAGCATAGCAATGTTTCGTGAGCTTTGAGGCTATGAAAAGTGGATTTTTTTGAGCATTACAGTGTTTTGTGAGTTTTAAACCACGAAACACTGCTATGCTCAAAAAAATGAGCTTTGAGGCTGTGAAAAATTGATTCTTTTTTGAGCATTACAATGTTTTGTGAGTTTTAAACCACGGAACACTGCTATGCTCAAAAAATTCCAAAATTTCTAACCCTGAAACTCACGAAACACTGTACTGCTCAAAAAATTCCAAAAATTCTAAAATTCTGGCATCTATGGCCAGACCGGTTGCAAATTCTTTAAAACTTTGGAATTTTTTGAGCATAGCAGTGTTTCGTGCGTTTCAAGGCTTGGAAAAGTTGATTTTTTTTGAGCATTACAGTGTTTTGTGAGTTATAAACCACGAAACACTGTAATGCTCAAAAAAAATCAACTTTTCACAGCCTCAAAGCTCATTTTTTGAGCATAGCAGTGTTTCGTGGTTTAAAACTCACAAAACACTGTAATGCTCAAAAAAATCCACTTTTCATAGCCTCAAAGCTCACGAAACATTGCTATGCTCAAAAAATTCCAAACTTTTAAAGAATCTGCCCCCGTCCTGGCCATAGATGTGAGAATTTTGGAATTTTTGGAATTTTTTGAGCATTACAGTGTTTCGTGAGTTTCAGGTTTAGAAATTTTGGAATTTTTTGAGCATAGCAGTGTTTCGTGCTCCCCATGCCCCAAGAACCACGAAAGCGTAGATCTTGCGGGGGGGGGGGGGTGAGCATACATACATATATATATATATATAGAGAGAGAGAGAGAGAGAGAGAGAGATTCATATAAGCAAATATGTATGTTTACCGCAAAGAAAGGACAACTGGATGAATGGTCGTAACAGTAGAAAGAAGTTAAACAGTATTACTGGCCATATGAAGCAACGAACTAGTATTTGATAGTTATGCTATTGGACAATATCAATGGCAACACAATGGTAGCTCCGAGGCCAGCAGCAAAAGCAGCATCAGCAACTGCAGCAGCAGTTGCAGCAGCTGCAGCAGCAGCAGAACCTTCAGGCAGGATTTTGTTTCAAATGAAGCGGTTGGTCAGTCTTGTACCTTGTTGCCTTTCTTTCTTCAGATTTGGGATTGAAAGGTGTGAGTGTGTTTGATTTGTTTATGGGGTTAAATGGGAACACTATTTGGGGCATGTGGTGTGGCAGTCGGGCTGCTGCATACCAGCGGGCCTGAAGCTCGCGAAAGATCAGCAGCACTGTTCCTCATGCTTCCTTGCTATAGTTTCACTACATATCCCTCACAGGTAGTGACATGTTTTTCGGAAACTTTGGCTCGCTTCAGGGTGTTCGCCTGGAGTTGTGATGGGTGGTCCGGGTGCAGAGCCTGATTTCTGGATGGCACAGTGGCAGTACCTGAACTCTACATAGTTAGCATAGTTTTGGGGTCCAGGTAAATCCCTCCAGCCTTTTGAGCCCAACACATCGCACACCTATACGTCCAAGTAAATCTTCAGATTACCGATGATACTTGGGAGGTTGGCATCTCAATTCTTCAGCTTCGGGGACGTGCCTGAAGTTTCCAGGGGTTTAAGCATCGGTGTTTGGAAGAAGATGGCTGGACTCTCGCACTGCAAGCATCGGTTTAGGATCTGGGCTTCGGGGTTCCGGGGACTCTTCTTAAGTGTCTTGCACCAGAATCCGTGCCGAGCAGCACAGCTATGCAGGCACTCGCGGCACTTGCTCAACAAGCAGGACATACTCCAGGGCATTCAGGGTTAACGGCATGCTCAGACTTCGACTACAGTGACTACAGTTTCAAAAACCCTTTGCACTTAAGCCCTGGTCTGGGCCGTAAGAAGCCGCGATTCCTGAACCGATTTGTCAAGTACGTAGGCTTCAGGCACATCGGGATTTGGGAACCGAGGTGTTGGGTTGTGGACTTCGGTGTCAGCCCCTGAACCCCCCAGACCTTCCAAAATCCCTTAATTAAGCAATATACATTAAATCATATTAGGGACCCTATTAGAATTTAAAGTATATTCCTTAATTAAGGGATTTTGAAAGGTCTGGGCCTCAGCCCCAAACTCAGACTGTTCAGAACAGAATGGGTGCCCCGAGCGCTCGGTGGAGGGAGCGTCTTGCAGGTAGCAAGGCATGTTGTTGTCATGAAGTGTGTGGTTTATTCTAGGGTTTGGGTTTAAGATTCATTGTTGGTTTAGACGATTCTACCCAGAGCAAACCCCTTGCTACATCAGTCTATATAGACGGGTGCACGATATTGAACGATACCCCCCCCGCCGGATCTTCCACGATTTCTCTGGGCTACCTAACCCTAAACCCTACACCCAAAACCCTAAGGCATACATTTGTACAGACGGTGGAGAAGACAGGCAATTTGCAACTTGTGTCTGAAAGCTGCTTGCGGTTTACTCCAAGAGGTGTTCCTGAAGCCTGCACTGTGCGGACAGCACCCTATCCCTTCATAAGGTTCGGGGTTGAGGGCCTGATCCCTAACCCTAATCCCCAAGCCCTCAACCTCGAACGAGGAGTGGGTGGCTATGGCGGTGCAAATGCTCTCGCTCCTTGGATGCCCTGGTTGCACAGGTGGCAGTTTTGGCAGGGCTTCATTCGCTAGAGGTGACTGTTGTGCACGTGGTTTTGGACCTATCGGATCCAAAGCAAGCCTAGGCCCTGCAGCTGAATTAATTAACAGTGTGAGGATACATGTACATATGTCCATATATATATATATATATATATACATGCACATGCATATATGTATATATAATCTCTAGGTTCGGGCGCTCAATGTCTGGATGCTATAACGCCTGTACAGCGGATAGACCTGTGAAAGCCTGCACGGAAAGCCGGCGGTGTTTTGGATTCTCTGCCTTTGTGCTCTGTCATGAAGTAGATAAACACGTTAAGGGATGTTCAAAAAACACGTTTTTCAATGTTGTATCATACTGTACTCTACTGTACATTATGTTATAAGGGTTTATAGGGCTCAGGGTAGTTCGATGGTCTGGAAGGATCTAGGTGGTCTTGCAGGTTTCTCGGTTTGGGGTTTAGTGGATTGCAACATACCCTTAACGCTAAACCCCAACCCTAAACCCTAAACCTTCAACCCTAAACCCTAGACCTTCAGTCCCTTAAAAGGGCCCTTAAGAACAAAAAAAAGAAAACTAGACCTAAAGCCCCAAAGCCCTGAACCCTAAACGAATCTAGGCCCTCGGAGCTTTAACCCGAAAGCCCTTAACTCCACCTCGAACCCTAAACACATCTAAACACTCACCCCCAACCCCCAACCCCCAACCCTCCCCTTCCATCTTCACTAACTACAGGCTGTACTATATACAAGACCCTCATTTTATGGCTGTTGTGTGGTATAGATAGCAACATCGGTGGTATCATTCCTATGTAACCTAGTTATACATGACAGTTAAGCAACAGCCTAGCTCCTCGGACCAATGAAAAGCCCTGCTATCACCCAACAGAGATATACAAGACCTAATAGAAGAAGTAGGTTAGGACCGCTTAAGGTTGCTGAATAATTACTCTAAACCGTACACGCGTTCAAACGGCCCGAAACGGCCCGAAACCCTAGACCTTAAAACCTAAACCCCAAACCCTTAACCCTAAAGCCCAAACGACCCTAAACTCGAAACTTAGTTGCAGTTCTCGAAACCCAGGCTTCGCAGGCCGCGGCTTCGCAGGCACTCCAACGGCAGTTGCAAGAGGCTGCTGAGAGGCAGCGCCAACAGACGCAACAAATGCTTCCTGGCTTGGGTTGAGGATTTTGGTGTGTGGGGGTTACGGGTTAGGGTTTGGGGTTTAGGCCTCAAGGGCTTCAAGATTCAACTGTACACTTGTGGCGTTTCTGGCAGATCTGCTGTAAATGATTTGCTTGGCTTTATGGCTTGCAGGGGTTTAGTGAGTTTAGTGGGCCGCGCCGCCCGGGCTTCAGTGAGTGAGAGCGAGAGACAGAGAGTCGCTGCTACAAGCGGCTTCTCTTGATCCTGTGTCTTCCAAATCCCGAGCTAAACCGCATGCTGCAGAACTAGACCCTGGAAGGCATGGCGATAAAGGTTTTTCAAGAACTAGTAGTCTTGACCGATGATAATACTATCCGACCCTTGTTATTCTGAATGTTCAGGCTAATCCTCCTACAACACCCAATCAAGCCCTGTGCTGGCGTACGAAACCCTCAGACCCTTGTTATTCAGAATGCTCCGGATAAAACCCCCTACGACACCCATTCAAGCCCTATCCCGCCCAATCCTAAGATCTTCCGAGGTTGCGTGAACAAGAGATAGCTGCGCAGCGGCTGCTGGAGCAACAGCAACAGCAGCAAAGGCAGCCTCCCGGCTCCCCTTTATAACTCATAGGGACAAGGGGGGTAGGGGGATGTAGGGGGGAGGGGGGTACGGACTTAATAAGGCCGGAAGTATAGTCCCTTACCCCCCCTACCCCCTACCCCCTAAGGGTTCCTATGATTAACCCCAACCTGGACTCCAAAACTATGTAGAACAGTGGCTTCTTTTTGGTGTTGGGCCAGTATTCTACCGACTTTCGGGGGGGGGGGGGGGGGGGGGGGTTAAGCCTAATTGGCCTGGGCATATCATTGCAAACGAACTGTCTGTGAGAAGGCACAGCTTGCACCTTTTTGTGGGGAATGGGGGAATAATCTGCAAGAGTCGCTGATAGTAGTTACCCTTATATACGTTTTTTTTTTTTTTTTTGGGGGGGGGGGCTTGTTATAGTTATGGTATAACGGGCCCTATGAATTTTGCCAGGCCAGTTCCAGCTTCAGAATATGGGCGACAGAACCGTGTGTCGACACTAATATAGGGGCCTTAAGAATTACCGATACTATGTTGGTGGTCCCTTATCATAGTTCTAGTATAACGGGCCCCAAAACCCTATTCTAATCAATAAGGCCCCTCTGTTTCGTATCGCAGTCGTCGGGGTTACAAGTCCTGTCGCCTGCTTTGTATCGTGATTTCGACTGAGGCGTCAGCAGCGTCAGCAGCAACAGCAACAGCAGCAACAGCAGCAGCAGCAGCAACGCCAAAGCTGCCCGGCTGCAAGACAAAGGCCTAAGTATGCGGCATGTCCCTTGTCCTTGGAGGGCACTCCGGGGGCCAATCTATGTGCAGATACATTATATAATTTTAGTATTCAGGTTTGCGTATGAATGTTTATATGTATAGAGAACCACGTATACACATATACTGACTCGTTGACGCTCAAGAACGTAGACTCAAGTCCGTGAGCTTTCAATCCAAGCCGACTGGCATGTATCTTGTGCTTTAAACCTCCCAGCCCCACACTGCAGAGAAGCCCTAAACTTCCTAAATCCTACCTTAAAAAACCACCAAACCCCGCTTTTTTTGTAGGTTCCGATTACAAACCCTAATATGGAATTCATACACAAAAAAGTAGGTTTTGGCGGGTAAGCCCTAAGCCATGTGTCCCAAACACTGCGGCCGATCCTTTGGAGATCCTCCTAGGGCCCAAAAATAGCACATAAGCAAAAAATAGGATAGGGATATCCCATATAAGTTTCCTTATAATGAAGCCCCAAAAGGCCGGGATTCCCTATAAAATGCTTATGCTTATGTGCTGTTTTGGGGTCCTACCTCGTCCTGAGGTGCTGCTGCGGCTGAGAAGTGACCTGACATCAGAGTAGGGGTTGGGGGTTTGGTGAGTTTAGGTTCTTTAGGAGAGATTAGATGAGGGCTTTTGGGCTTTTTGTTTGGGATTTGGGCTGTGTGCCGTATGCTTTTTGCATGAGAATGACAAGCTGCGGGTTCTCTATACATTGAGACGCATTTGTCTGAGACCTGGAGCAGCTTTCTACCAACCCCGGCCATGCCAGGTACCCGACAGGCAAGCCTCAAGCCAGCTTCGAAGAACTGAGTCTACCTAATCGCGGCCGTAAACCCGCCAAAGTAAGTCGTAGATTCGGTTCCAAGGCGCCGCTGTCCAACACACGGCTGGCAGTACGTGGCATCTTGGACGCAAGGCATCGGGGTTTCGAGAGCTGTGGCAGCCCTAAACCGACGCCAGAACCCTGCAAACCCCAAAAGCGTTTAGGGTTTGGGGTTGATGTGCAAAGGGGTCCTTCGGCAAGATTGTGTCAGTTTTGTGATCAAGGTGGCTTCATGTCCAATGGAGCACAGTAGACCTGTCATGGCTGCAGAAACCTGCCTCCTTGCTGACAGTGTTCGTGTTATACCCGCCGCAAGTTCCCGACACCCGTAAGCAAAGTGATTCGCATGCCACATGAGCAAGCTCGCAAGCAGTAGTGTTAACGGGGTTGCTTTATGTATGCGTCGAACATGAGCAACCTTAAGCTTGTGAGGTGGTGATAAAGCTGTAGTTCGATTGATGTGAGTTTTTGGTACTATGAGGGGTCTGTGTCTTGTGTGTGTGTGTGTGTTTTTGTGTGTGTGTTTTTTCTGGTACCTGTTTCGGATAATTACTTGCAGGTATATTTAAAAAGTTGCAAGGCGACAGGAATGAGTGGTGCAGACCTGCAGCCAAAGGCCAGGCTTGAATGCAGGACGGTGCAATGCAGAAGCGCACATAAGAAATTACCAATACTACGCTTTAGACACCCTACCCTAAACCCTATAAACCCAGCAAAAGCCTGAACCCGAAGCCCGAAAATTTTAGACCCTGCATCCACGAACGATTTTTGGACTGTCACAGCCCCAAGTTTCTCCCTCAAACCCTAACCCTAATCGTTCGGCTAAACCCCCAATAGACTCCAAGCCGTGTAAGCCCTGCATGCCCGAAACAAACCCTCTATAAACCCCGAAGCCCGAAACCCCAAACCCTAAACCCTAAACCTCTAAACCCTAAACCTTTAAACCCTAAACCTTTAAACCCCATAAGCACCCTTAAACCCTAAACTAAGCCCTTAAACGCTAAACCCTTAAACCCTAAACACCTTTGAACCCTAAACTTTAAACCCTAAACCCTTTAAACCCTAAACCTCTAAAAACCATCCAACCCTAAACACCTTTAAACCCTAAACACCTTCAAACCCTAAACCCTTAGATGTGGATCCCTTAAAGGAACCCTTATGGGCACCCTTTAATCCTTAAATGTGGATCCCTTAAAGGAGCCCTTATGGGCACCCTTTAACACTAAACCCTAAACCCTAAACCCTAATCCCTAAACCCTAATCCCTAAACCCTAATCCCTAAACCCTAATCCCTAAACCCTAAACCCCTAAACCCTAAGCCCTTAAACCCAAAACCGTTTCCGGCGCCTGGCTCCGAGGATCCCAAGGGCCAAGTCCAAGGCCCTTTTCAGCTTCAGGAGATGCCGCTTGGAGGGGGTTTAGGGGTTATAGGGTTTTAGGGTTTTAGGGTTTAGGGGTTTAGGGTTTTAGGGTTTTAGGGTTTAGGGTTTTAGGGTTTAGGGGTTATAGGGGTTTAGGGTTTCAGGGTTTTAGGGTTTAGGGGTTTAGGGTTTAGGGTTTAGGTTACCGGCAGGGTTTAAGGGTTTTAGGGCTTAGGGTTAAGGTTGCCAGAAGGGTCTAGGGGGTTTAGGGTATAGGGTTTGAGGTTGCCGGCAAGAATTAGGGGTTTAGGGTGTAGGGGTTTAGGGTTTGGGGGTTTAGGGTTTGGGGTTAAGGTTACCGCAGGGTTTAGGGTTTAGGTTAGGGGGTTAGATCCTTTGAGGTTATTTGGAGGGTCGGGGTGACTTAGTAAGTAGGTAGTAAGTAGACTTATAAGTACCCCAAAAGGGACACTACTTGAGGTTACCGCAGGGTTTAGGGGTTTAGGGTTTAGGTTAGGGGGTTTAGGTGTTTAGGGGTTTTGGGCTTTAGGGTTGAAGTTGCCAGAAGGGTTTAGGGGGTTTGGTGTTTAGGCCTAAGTTTAGGGGTGTAGGGCTTTAGGGTTGAGGTTGCCAGAAGGGTTTACATAGGGGTTTGGTGTTTAGGGGTTTAGGGTTTTGGGTTAAGGTTGCCAGAAGGGTTTAGGGTTCAGGGGTTTAGGGTTTGTTTAGCGTTTAGGGTTGAGGGTTGAGGGTTAAGGTTATCAGAAGGGTTTTACAAGGGCTCTTCCTTCAAGGCTTGAGGGTTTTTGGGTGTAGGACACAGGGCCTGTAAGCGGGCTATAGCGAGTTTAGGATTTAGTGGCTTTGGGCTTAGGGCTTGTTTTTGGCTTCAGCTTGTGAAAGCTTAGGAACAGACGGTTGTTCAGGGTTACGGGTAAAGAGTTCGGGGCAAAGGGTTTAGAGTTTAAAGAGCTTGAAAAGGTGTCCGGGAGTTTGGGGCTTCCGGCTGAGGGCTCATGATTGGGACATTAGGGCGTTGTCGCTTCGAGACCTCGTAAGCTCTGAAACCACTCATTGCAGTGCAGGCGCACGAAAGCACCTAAACCCTAAACCCTAAACCCTATACTATGCCGGCAAAACCCTCTTCTCTTTATCAAGGCACCAAGTCAGAAACATGAATGTGAGTCATAGCATCCCCTTGTAGTTCGACTGATTTGGCACAACATGCACCCCAACGCACTGTTTCGATCTTGAAGGTGCATCTATTTAACCGTAACTCGGAAACACTGCATCCGAAAACCGAGACACGGGCCAAGGAGGATGGAACTAGCTAGGACTTTGGGATATCTCAGTTTTTCCGTCACTGGGCTTAAGAGAATCTTGTTTACAAATACAAACCAATTGAAGACCCACCAAAAACACCTTGGCTTCTAAAACCCCCATAAACCTTACGTAAAAGCCATTAGCAAGTCGAGGGCTGCGGGTTTAGGGAACTATTTTGCCCTAAGCCCTCAACCCTAAACCCCTAAACCCTCAACCCCGGAACGGCCCGGAACCCCTGAACCCCTAAACCCTCAACGCTAAACCCCTAAACCCCTGAACCCCTAAACCCTATAAACCCTAAACTTTCGCCAAGGCATACCTGGCATCGGATGGGTTTTTTCCAACAAGATCTGCCCATGAGGCAGGCTTTGCTGCGACTCCTCCTGAAAGCAAAATCTAGACTTTAAACCCTCTGCCGGGAGTGTTGGTAGTTAATGGATCAGTTTTGCCATCGGTATTTGGTTCGAGTACAGCGACTCCTCCATAGCCGGTAGTGGTTGGGTGCTTTGCAGAGTGCAGTAGGGATTGTCGGCAACTCACAAAGCGATCTGAGCAGTCTGTGCGCTATGGTGATCCTTTGCACACCTTGACCATTCCAGTCTGCTATGGTTATCCTTTGCACCGCCTTGACCATTCCAGTATGAGCTTGCTAGACATCAAAATGGTCCCCATTCTCATGCCAATCAAGTGACTTTTGGGTGAGCGCCTGAAGGGGAGAAGGGGAAAGACCACTACATTATTGCGCTAAGTACCGGTTACACCTCAAAGTATATGGGAGTTTCCGAAAATAGGGGATCCTTATACTGTACCCTAATTATTCGGATCCTTAGTCTAAGGACCCCAAAAGCAAGGTACGAGTCCAAGGAAAGTCACCACTCCGTGTTGCAACTCCTAGTCGACATTCCTAGAGGGTCAAAGGCCCTGGAAAAAGCCTGGAGACTAGCTTCGTTGCAGATGCGACCCGGATGACAAGTTCGTGCCTCTGAAGGCCAGTCCGAGTGCACACCTAAAGGTTCAATAACCAGCTAGATGACCCCCCGATAAGCTTGTGCCAGTATTGTGCCCTAGACCCTTAGACCCTAAAACCCTAAACCCTCAACCGTAACCCCTAAAACCCTGCATGCGCGTAATTACCCACAATCGCGACTATGATTGATTGGAGGTTCGTGGGCAGGTTCATCCTTGGAATCTCAGAACATGCATGGTTTCAGGCACTTAGTAGCACTTCCTATGCAATGCTGGACGGCGTGAGGTCGGATTGGCGACACGTGGGGATCATGCGTGCTAGAAGTGGGCTTTAGGTTGGTAACAGTAACTACCCATAGGCCCCAAAGTAGTTCCTTTTTGGGATTACCTTATAGGATTCTATATACGAACCCCAAAAAGGAACTACTTTGGGCCTTAGGGTATGACAATTACAGTAGGGAGTTGTACTATACCAATCAGGCCGACTTGAGGTTTTTTTCTGCAATGGACCTACATCACATGGACTCCTAGCTGAGCCTCCTTGAACAAAGCTGGTCGTCTACGAGTTGGTGCGGAAGCTGTAGGAGCGAACCCTAAACCCTGATCCCTAAAGCACCCTATGCCCTGGTCCTCTTCAAACGAGGCTTTATGGATTCGGGTTTAGGCTTCAGGGTTTCGGGTCTAGGAGGACCGATTCAGGCGTGTTTAGAGAGACCTGTCGAGTGTTTCTGTACATTCGCAGCAGAGACAGAAGCCCTGTTCAAGTACAAACCTTCAGACAGGAGAGGTTGCGATCTATATGTTATCTCAGTTTATGTCCACTAGCCCGGTCATAGATGGATAAGTTGCACTTAGTTGGGATGCTCTTCACATGGTGCTTCCGCTCCTCTAGGTCGTATCGGCGTAGTATGCCGGCATACCCGGGGTTCTGTGCTACACAAAAACAAAAAACTCCAAATTGATCAGACACCATAGCCGATCTGATGCCCTTCATTGTTAAGGGCCAGAAGCCACGAGAGCGCGTACATTCGGGGGTCCAGGGATGGTATATGGTATGGACCCCTTAAGAGTTGAGTCCCAAGACCCCAAGCGAAAGAACACATAATTCATGAGCCCGTCGTTGGCAAGGAACTCTTCCCAACGCCACTGGTGCCTTTTGAGAGCTACCCACGGTCGCTTGCCTGGAGGGACCCTGTCAGGGTCACTGTATCGAAGCTGTATTTATGGAGTCATGGGACTTGGTAACTTTATATCGTTATAAGTGTAACTATTGCAACGCTTTCTTGTACGCCCAAATGAGACACATATACTCTGCCACCAGATCCTTGAAGTATGCTGTTGCCAAATAAAGAAACGGAGGTCCTTTCTAGATCGATGCTCTTCGCGCCTCTGGCTAGCTCCACAGTCTTCTATAGCCGAGCGCATGGGTCGACCCATAGGCCCCAAAGTAGTTCCCTTTTCGGATTACCTTTTAGAATTCTATATATGAACCCCAAAATAGGCGCATTCACTGAAGAGTCGAAAAAACTTTCGGTCAAAGACTCCCCACGGAGTGCCTACCCATTGGCCCCATGGTAGTTCCTTTTTGGGATTACCGGATCCTACATATGAACCCCCAAAAGGAACTAGTATGGTAGGAGGATATACTCCTGCAGATCTTCTTTTCTGCTTGTTCACGGCCTTGTCGCACAGGTTGGAATTTCGTTCGGCTGTTGTTTTGCAGGGCTTTGGTTCCCAGGCCTCAGGATATGCTAAGTGCCACTAAGGGCTTTCGAACAGGGAAACCCAGCATCGGGGCCCTTGGGGGTGGGAGTGTGTCAGGGCATCGGACACCGAAGACTATTCCAACAAGTTCCTGTAAGGGCGGATGGTGAACAGAACTCGACCCCTCAACGTAAGCGTCGGCCGTGTGATTTGGGCTTCCTGAGACACCAAACCCTTGAGCCTTAGCTGAGTCTTATAAAACCTGTATGAGGCCCTACTTAAATTCTATAGACCTGCTCGTACCCTAGAATCCCAAATGCCAGCCCAACCCGGCACTTCGGGTCCGAACTCTACGGATTGATGTTATCTCACTTGAGCCCGGCCTGTTCGTAAGCTCTCACTGTAGAGTTTCTTAGATATGGAGTTTCAGACGTTTTGGGATATTTGGAGTACAGATCCCAAGTGGCAGCACCCCCAAAATGTGAGTATAGGTTTTACCTGCAGCACAATGCAGTATGTATAGGCTAATCGCTTTTATGGTATTGGACCATTCTGTTTTCCTATTTTTTACGGGGTGGGGTCCCCGAATAGCCTACGTTTTTAAGGACATATATAAGGAAGTCATGTGAAGGAACCCTCAACAGGTGGTATCTTAGGGTCCAGGTATTGTCAAACACAAACATAAAAGAGAACGGCCCTCAGGCGCATCGCGTCCAACGGCGCTGGGCGCTGAACGCCAAGGGCCCTCGTCGAAGACGGCCTGACTGATTTGTTCACAGACAGCCCAGATGAGCGGGGCGGAAAAAGGGTAAATGCTTCTACAAAAGATGATGAGTAAGAATATGTGTATGTATACATATATATGCATATATATATATACTTACACTATAAGGCCAAGTATGGTACCCGATAGAATGCCACAGGGCCTGAGGGTTCTAGGGAGTGCTGCGATGTTTTTTCACACGCGTCCCATTCAGATGGCTTTTCGTTTTGCCGTCGTTCTGACATCTCGGTTTTCTTTTCATTGAGGGCGGTGCCTAAACGCCCGCGCGAATTCATTCTGAGGGCCGTACTTATATGGCAGTCATGGATCTTGCCGGAATGAGGATGCCAGAATCGAGTATATCGAGCGGAAGTAGTCTCTTTCAAATCGGCCTTTTTCTATACTTCCTGGTCTTCTTGGCACCCAGCTGCCAATCTGCAACCCCCTAGTGTCTACTCGGCATCTGTGCACGTTCTCCAGTGCTGTCGCCGGTTTTAATGCTATATTGATTCCCAAAATCAAGAACTCTTACGCGCCCAGCCGACGGCAAGATCTTGGTGGCCAACTCGCCTACGTGGCGTTCGGTAGACCCCAAGCTTTCATAGGGGCTAGAGTTCGCAAGCCACCTGGGATGGTGTCACACTTGGTATACAGGATTAGTAGTGGTAGTAGGAGTAGGAGTGCTAGGAGTAGTCGTCGTCGCATCGCTCTTGCTCTTGCGGCTGCGGCTGCGGTTAGGGTTGCTGTTGCTGTTGCTGTTGCTGCTGGTGGTGGTGGTGGTGGTGGTGGTGGTGCGGGGGTGGTGGTGGTGGTGGTGGTGGCGGTGGTGGCGGTGGTGAACCGAAGCCTTACTGACAGAGCAGGTGGCGTTTAACCTTTTTCCGGCACTGTACTGTAATCCTTAAAGAATGCCAAGGCTGACATTATTTCCTTAGGTTTCCGGACAAGTAGGAAGATGGGGACTTTGCATAAAGAAGAAGGTTTGGGTGTCAACTTACACGTAGTGACGTAGTGACGTCCCTGCATTTACGGAACAAGTTGCCGGACACCGTCAGGGTTGCGAACGATGCCCCGCCATAAAGTTCTAGAGCCGATCTTGTGGCCTCTGCTACAAGGGGGCGGAAGAGTAAATCAGGGGCTCCGGTGGCCTTGTGTGCCGCGGGGTCGAGGAGCAGGATCACATAGAAATGGGATTCCTGCTTGATATGGTCTTGTCCTGGACATGTATAAAGAGTCTTACAGTAGTTGTCATTCTTCCGGGGGGGCCCTTTTTTCTTACAGTGCGCCTTCATCTGCAGTCACCCATCCCGTCCCCCAAGGCATAAGTATGAAGTGCAAAATTAGATAAAGTTCAGCTCCTCAACTGCGTCTCTTCCTCCTCCCCTGTCAAGGGGACCAACCACGCTGAGGGCAAAGCAGGCGATGCTTACACGGCATTTCCCGCAAGAGGCAGATGCTCTTCAGCCTTGGACAGCCATGCACTGCAGGACTAGGGTTTAGGGTTTAGGGTTGAAACATGACATGGAGGTGGCAGGGACTAGTGCATGCTTCTAGCCTGGATGTAAGACCCCTTCGTTACACACGTTGGCACACACGCATGCAAGTTCATATATAGTAGACATATCAGTGTATACCAGGCTCATCTAGAATGTATCCTGACTTTCTACACGAATCCCCCATGCAGTGCTCTAAGTCTTCACGACTCAAAATCTGAAAAAGGAAGCTCCTTCTCGGATTGATGTTGGAGGATTGGCACTGTGTTGGTAGGGTTTGAGGTGTACCTTAACCCTGAATAACCTACTTTGCAGGGTTCCTTACTATGGTTTCCATATATAGGTCCTTAAAGAGGTAGGTCCTTCAGGGGTTGAGGGTTCAGGGTTCCACAGGTTGATGGAACCAGTTGATACACAACCCACCGAAGGCATGGTCAGGAGAATGCACGCGGACACCAAAGCCTCCACCCAAGCCGTATTGGAGCCTCAACAACTGCTGTACGAGAGCTCACTTTAAAGGGTATTATAAGGGTTCCTTTAAAGGATACTATAAGGGTTCCTTTAAAGGGTACTATAAGGGTTCCTTCTATCAGGACCCTCCTTGTACCCTCAAATAGGGGGTATATGGTCCCAAATAAGGCGCATTTAGGGTCTAATAGAGGGTAGATGGAAGGTCTAGGTACTTTAGATACTCTATAAGCATCAAGCTCCCTAGATTTCGTGCCATACTATGTAACTATACCGGCATATACTGTGACAATATGGCTCCCCAAACCCTGTTCATATCACTAAGGACTAAGGCCCCCATATTAAAACCCGACTGAAGAGCTGTTTGCTGGACGCAGTGTAGCTGCGCAAGTCTTCGCATCGCACGCTGCATCGAATAGCTGCCGCTGTCGACCCTAGGGGGGGGAGGTTTCACGCTTAAAAAAACTTTAAGCTAAAGAAGGGCGTAATTAGGGATTTAGGGTTTAGAGTTTTTAGGGTTTGGGGTTTTAGGGTGTAGGTTTTGGTCGGGATTGGGCATTCGGGTGGAACTTATGGGCAAGGTTGCGTGTGTTTGCTGTGGATGGTGAACTCTGAACCACAAAGTCGTCTTTTGCTCGATCGATGCTGCTCCGTCCCTTGCAATTGGGTCCGCGGCGGTAGGCTGTCGGTGACCGGTTGCGCCCAGGTAGCCTCGCACTTTGCCACAGCAGGCGGAGACAAGAAGGAACAGGATTGGTTGGATTGAATAGGACTAAGACAACTCAAAGCCGGTAGGTTATGCAGTTTTTCTGATTAAAGTTTTCAGGCAGGACAATTCTGAGAAGCTGTTTCTGGCCAATTTGCGAGTCCAAGTATATTTGTGCTTAATGAGGCACTGAAACAGAGGACAAAGAAGCCCTTCACCCTACCTAGATTCCTCTGAGAAGAGAGTATGACGATATGGGAGTTTCCGAAAGTTAGGGGTACCTCATTCTGGGGTCCCTATAATAAGGATCCTACTACTTAGGATGCTATATTAGGGTCCCCTATTTTCGGAAACTCCCATATCTGTTGAGCCGCCACAGGTTATGAAGAATCATGCAGAATCGATTCCCCAGAAGACTCTACACACAAGGACAAAGTTGCTGTTGGCTAACATAGCAACCTGAGTGCGTACTAAGGCTGCACCCTGCTCCGTCTGTGGTCCGACATTCAGCCGATCACATGTCCGGCTGGACTTTCTGTAAGAGCCTATATGTCTTTAGCAGGTTCATGAATTGTTTGTTGATGTCTTAAAATCCTGACGGAGCCCCAACCACCACAAACTTATGAACTTTGCAGCAAGTAGTGAGCCTACCAGGAGCACTAAGTATCTAGACGACGAGGCAAACCGGCTGAAAGGTCTGGGTAGCGAATGAAAATTCAGGATTCGACAGGTGAATTGTCGCTGCGAAATCCGATCCAGTCGTCTCAGCGAAGTGGTCTTATGATGTGGTGTTGGGACTGAATAATTTTCAAACCCTTATTCGCGGCCCATATCCCTCCGTCACAGATGGCACAGTGACCCGATGCCCGCGCAACCGAATTCAGGAACGAGATTTCCTGCGCTGCACAATGGTATGATCTGGGAATGCGGACAAGCCTTCGGGGCTGCTATTTTGGAGCTATCCGTGTGCTAGCTGTTTTGAACTTTGTGTAGTGTTGTTTGTATTATTATTTACTGGTATTATTATTATTATTACTATACTACTGACACTAGTATTCTAATTGTTTGCCGATCATTGTAATTACATCATTCTGGTTTGGTGTTAAGGGGTTTGGGGCGTAGGGCTTATCATATTATTACGGTCGGCACTTTTATCATTGTCGCAGTTATTTCGACACATCATGCTTATTACTGGTAGCTTTTCAATACATACGCATCCACTGCCGCAGAGATCAGATCATCCCGACCGTGAGAGAGGCACCTCCCCGACTGATTTGCCCCAGCTCCCGGGACGAGCCGGGGACCGGGCGAGCCCAGGGTTCAAATGAATATAGTTATAGTATAACATACACCAAAACCCTATCCTCGTAATTAAGGCCCCTATATAAGGATTTAGCCCAAGGTTCAAAAAGTAAGTTGCATTTTTTCGTTGGGGGGGGGGGGGCTCCTCATTGTTATTTATAGTAGAATATACACCTAAACCCTAGTTATTAAGGCCCCTATATTAGGATCCAGCAAGATGCAAGAAAAGCCTTCGGTTTCAGGTTTTAGCGACTGTACCATCCGCAGATCCCTACAGGTTTAACATGTCATTGACAACCTTCACAAAGCTTTCATGTAACAGGAAACCCATCATGTAGGACCCGAAAGCAGCGTTTGGGGGTTCAGACCCTGGTCTCAGTCAGACTCCTCTCGTTTTCGCCACAGAGGCATGCGAGGACCCCAGAGGTCTTGGGAAGGAGACCACCTGGCTTTGGCAAATCGTTACATACCCGAAGCATTCGTTCATATATTGATAGATACGAGCAATGTAGAAGTAGGTCCGCTGGCTAGCTAGCTCTATTACACGCAAGTAGGCGCATATCATGTGGGTTTAGCCACTGGTGTAACCTGTTCTGTGACACACGTGAGGTACCCAGGCTATGTTGTTCCATTGAAAATGGGTTTGCGGTCACAAGGGTTCTTGAGGCCGTGAGAAGCGTGCCTTTAATCAACTCTTCGTGCGCTTTTTGAACATCCTAGGGGAGGAGTATGCTACGATGGGGAAAGAAGCTTTCAGGGTCAAGGGCCTAGGATTACGAAGACAAGCCGGGTTTTTTTCCTAGACCTCTCCCTGATCCCGCGGATGCAGCACTCGTCGCTTTTGGCCCGGCATCCACTCTATCAGCCGATGCGGCTGAGGGTGTAGGGACACGCCAGTGAACTACTACCACCACCTCTGCTACGACTGCTACTGCTACTGCTACTGCTACAGCTACTGCTGCTGCTGCTGCTGCTACTGCTGCTGCTACTGCTACAGCTACTACTACTACTACTACTACTACTACTCCTACTACTACTACTACTACTACTACTACTACTACTGCTACTGCTACTGCTACTGCTACTGCTACTGCTACTGCTACTGCTACTGCTGCTACTGCTGCTGCTACTACTACTACTACTACAACTACTGCTGCTACTACTACTGCTACTACTACTACTGCTACTACTGCTACTCTGCTACTACTGCTGCTACTACTACTACTACAACTACAATGGCAGGACGTCTTACTTTGGGTACAACGGCGGGTCCTGCTCATGTACCAAGAAAGGACGGTTCCTAGTGTATGAGGCATCCTTAGTGGTTTAGGGTGCAGGTTTTGTGGTGTAGCACGAGTTGACTTGTCCAAAAGCCCCTGCCCTGAAACTGTAGTTGGCAGGTACCTTCCCACCTCCAGACGGCCCGCAGCTTGAGTTCCTTCAGTGCCAATAAAAGGTTTCCGTTGCTGGTACTGTATGGGTTGTTATGAGGGTTAGGCTACTGAGGAAGGAACTTCAGTAGCTCATAGCAACCCCCGAAAGCCAAGAGGGCCTCCCTAGGAAGAGGGATGCCGACAAGAGCGCCATGCAGATCTCCTTCATGAGCAGCTCTTTTCTGAAGTCTCTAGACCTCAAGAAGGCACTCCGTGACTCATAGGCTCAAAGGGCCACCGCAACTGCTGCTGCCACCACCACTGCCAGCCGCAACTGCGACTCCCACTCTACTGACTCTCACGGCTATACTGCTTCTGCCACGGCTTACTGCAAGAATCACCTGCGCCAGTGTGCTCTGGTACCAGTGCTCCGAGTGCTCCTGCTATATCGCTACACCGTCGGAAGTATCACTGCCTCTAGAAGGGTTTAGGGCATCAAGTCCCTGTCCTCCCGTGGCGCGTCGGTACATCCACGACAGGATGGGAAGAAGCTGGGTTCTTGTTAAGGGATGTAGTTTGAAGTTACCAGAATTAAGAAGCTATAGTTTTTACTATAGATGTTTATTATGGTAGCCTACTGTAAGATTACATTCCTTAACAAGAAGCCAGAGAAGGAGTTTAATGCAAGCTACCATAATAAAGAAGCCATACTCTGTACTACAGATGCCTATAGTGGCTACTTTCAATCGACTAAGATCCTGAATCAGAACCCAGACAGGGGTCGAGCCCGTCTTGCGAGGATTCGGGTCAGGGCTCTGTTGAAGCTCCCGGGCGCAACACTCACTATCTCTTCGCGCCTTCGCGGTCACTGCTTCGATTAAGCGTGACCGTTCTAGAGACTTTGGAGAAGACATCGCATCTCGGAGGAGTAAGATGAATCGTTTTTTGTTTAGTTGCCACACGGTACCGTGCTGTGGGGCAATATAGTGCTCGCACTCAGCACCTTCAGCTGACACTCACAGAACCTAGACTTCTGATTGAGAAGGCCCTAGCTCTCAAGAGAAGTAGAAGAGATTCTCCTTCTCTATGGGACCCATAGCTTCTTTTCAATCAGTGGTCGAGCTTAAGCCGTTGCATCTTCACGTGCCATGTGTTTTGGAAACATGTATGCGCAGTCCGAACAGAGCGTGCCTCCCCTCAGATGGGCCCGGGCTGATGATGAGCCGGCAAACCATACAACCACCGCTAAGTAGTTGGACCTACTTAGAGGGTCATGAGACTTAATTAGTAACTAAGAGACGAAGATTATAAATACGGCAACTAAAGCTTACCTTACCTATTGAGTGGGAACATGATGACAAGCCATCGTCTGCCGTGTCTTGTTCCACTTCAAACCTGTTGCTCTTGCTGTGTATCTGATAAGGGGTGACTTCATTGGCGCGTCATCTGCTGAACTCGAGGTCAGAACTGTGAGGAACTATCACGAGCACAAGATTCGCAAAAGAGTAGCATGCCACTGTTCGTCTTTGTGCCCATGCGGCAGCATCTACCGGCTTTGTGTAGCCACCAGTAAGCAATACTCGAGACCAATTGTTTGAGCACAGAAGTTTAAAGGATCAGGTATTGAAGCCTCTAGACACACTACTTGCAAAAACTGATTTTTAGGTGAGTTTGGATTCCACAGGAAATCTGCCCAAAAGCCTGTAAAACTCTCTAAGCCCTAAAAGCCATACGCCCTGTATGCCCCAAATTCACATACCCTATAATTCAGTGGACAGTGTACAGGTATATGTGTGGTATTGTACCCGCAGCTATAGCTATGCGTGTATGTATGCATTTATGTACGTAGGCACGTATGTATGTATGTATGTATGCACCTGCATATATGCACTCGTCTATGTATGACCAGTATGTAAAGTATGTGTTCAAGCGCAGTTTCATGTTCACACATAATCCGTGTGTATATAGCATCTACGTACATATTGATAGATAGGCAGATAGTTAGATAGATAGATAGAGAGCGATAGGTGCACACATATGTGTATACTATATATCTATATCTGTATCTATATCTGTATCTATATCTGTATCTATGTATATATATATATAGATATGGTATCCCCCCAGGACCTACCTCCAAACCTGTCCGTATACATGTATGCTACCACACTTCAGTACGCATGCACACACACACACACACTCGCGCACAGCAAACGTGGATTAGTGTATTCGAACATTACTACATTATCCGAAAGGGACTGTGCACGCAGCATCATGCCCAGTAAAACTCACTGTAGGCCCGGCTGCATTTAAACCAGCATTGAAAATTGAGGTTTCATGCAACCGGGCCCGTGGAACCAAGAACCAAGATGCCCAGGACTCTTGAATCGTGGATCTTGGTTCCGCAGACTCGACTGCATTGAGATCTGCATTGAGAAATTAGGGCTTAATGCAACCGGGCCGTGGAACCAAGAACCAAGACTCAAGTAGAGAGGGAATACCAGGCAACATTTAGCAGAGTTTTTATTTTGGGTTTAGTGGGCTCGTTGTAGACAAAAAGTCTTCGGCAATACCTAGCGTGACTATTTTGG
This sequence comes from Symbiodinium sp. CCMP2592, assembly GCA_905221615.1. Lineage (NCBI taxonomy): Eukaryota > Dinophyceae > Suessiales > Symbiodiniaceae > Symbiodinium > Symbiodinium sp. CCMP2592. The sequence goes on along the minus strand of CAJNDT010004279.1, from coordinate 149,688 downwards.
CTTTGGTGGGTTCGTGTCGTTGTAAACAGGGAATACTAGACGATACTTAGGATGACTTTTCTGGTTTCGGGGGTTCGTGTCGTTGCAGACAAGGAGTATTAGGCAATACTTAGTATCTTTATTTTGGTTTCAACGGCTGTGGGATACAACACTTGTGTTCGGAGCAATTAGAGTCGCAGGAGGCTTCGAGGTAGGTCCTGGCGGGGGGGGGGCAGTATATATATATATATGTATATACATACATACATTATCATTTCTTATATTTATGTACATACATACATCTGTGTGTATAGGTGCGGACCTTGTAGATATTATCTTGCAGACACATACATAGATGCATGCATATGTACACACATACATACGCAGACCGTCGTCATTCGTCTGTACGTTCTTATCCTAAACCCTATATAAACTTGGAACCCTTAACCCCAAGACTTTGTTGCAACACACGGGCATCATAGAAACACAAGCCTGGCTCGTCAATGGGATCCTCGGGGGGGAGATTTGGCAATGTGGGCACGTGCTGGGGCACAAAAAGCGTATGCATTTTCCGAAGCGACCAGGACCCAAGCCTCTTCCAGCAGCTTTTCCAAACCTGAAGAATCTAGGCTGTTCTGGGACTTAAGTTATTGCTTGTCAGGGTTAATACCTGTACATAAACTTTATACATGTACATATACATACACATGAACCTATATTACGACCTATATATATATATATATATATATATACATACATGTGTTTTGATGGGCTTCTAGTGGTGCTTAATAAGGTCTCCACAAGGGTCACAAGCGTTTTATCGTGAATTTCAGTATAGCATCTAGGATTATTGATCTTCCAGACCCACCGAGCCCCAATGCCCAACCCCACATCGAGCAAGTTCCGAGCCCACCGCGAAATCCCGGACTCTACGCATGTTCGTAAATTGTCTTGTTCTTTGGCATTGCGACGAGCACACGCTTCAAGCCATTTGTCTTTACACTGTTCTACACCAACGCTTTGCACCGACCATTTTCGGTTCTGGCATCGAAACAGATAAGTTAGCAGAACTGTACGTGCACTTCAATGTCAACCTATAGACCCCGAACGATAGCAACCGTAGAAGAAGGACCAGTACACAAGGACTCCTAACATGAGCCTGATTCCCGCGGCGCCACAGACCCTGCACAAGACTGGTTTTGAGCGCAGCAACCAGGATTTGCGTCAGGGGTCCTAATCCTCACATCACAGCTTATGGTTTCTGGTTATTATTCAGGGTCCTGGTACAACTTGGCATTTTTTCCGCCTCCTCCGCACCCCGCTTTCCTGAAGAAGACGGGCCGAAGCGGTATGGCAGCTGCGCGGAGCATCTGGGGTCTTCCAGCTTGGAACTACGTTTGCTGAGTGAGGGACATAGGTATACAGATAGGTAAGTAGACAGATGGACAGAAAGATAGGTAGATAGATGAAAAGATAGAGACGTGGAAAGCTGAAGACAGATGTAGCTACATAGGTACAGATACAAGTACAAATAACGATCTAAATATCAACACCGAGATGTAAGTATGTATGTATGTATGTATGTATGTACAGCATGTGTATACACACACATATACAGATGGATACAGACATGGATATTTGTATAGACATAGGACTTCGGATTTGCTGCAGAAGGCCACCAGGTCTCTCCACACATTTTGACTCGGACTGACCATGCAGTCGGGTCCCTGAGTTATTTTGTTTAGGGGAGATAACTCCCCGGTCAGGCCCAGTTTGATATGACACCGGGCCCCACCGTGGGGCCAACGGTGCCACACTTGCACAAGCAAGTTTTGAACACTGCAATAGTCCGGGGATTTCCTCGAGTTCAGGTGCCGCCTGAATGTGAGACACCCCCCCGTGCGGGCATGGAAGAGGCTCCCTGAGTAAATCACCAACTGGTCTGTGCTGCGGCTGCTGCATGCCCGGGGCCCGGGGAGGCTCGTCAGAAGCTCACAAGAAGCTAGACAATGAAGATGGACATACCTACGTAACAGTAATGCTGGTTAGTAATCTTAGTAAGATACTGACTGGAAGTTTAGTGTTGCAGTTATGATCATCAACCTTGGTTTGATTACTTCCGATGCAGTGCTTCTTCCAGGGCACTTAAACCTTGTAAAACCTGCAAAACCTGTAGCAGTGGTAGACCAATGTGGACCTGAGTAGAGTAGACCCTACAAAAACCCCACAACATACTTAAAGGATCATGGTCATACTTACCAAGTGCCCTGATCCTGCAAAAGCCCTACACGCTTCTAGAACGTTTAGACCCCTCATAATCCCTACAGAACTCTTACGGAACCCCTCTAGAACCATTATTATAGAACCCTTATAGAACCCGAGGGTTCCAGAAAGCGGAGCTCGGTCGAATCCCAGATGCCAAAGCCTCATGCTCGCTGCAGGACGTTGAGGCATGAACCCAACCTCAACAAGCAAGAAGCCGAAACTCCAAACGCAACTCCAGAAGAGGTTTTGGCATTTGGGAGTTTCGGATTTAGGGTTTAGCTTTGGGGTTTAGGAGTGTAGGGCTTAGGGTGAGAGAATCCCAAAGATTGAATACCCAAACGTTCGGCGAGACCGCAAAAAAGAGCCAAAAGCCCTCTACGAGTGCCCTGCCCAAGCAGCAGTCGAAGCGCATACCACTGCGCGAAAATTCTCGGTGGAAGCATTGGAGAGCTTTCAAACTCTCGGAACCATCTTCCGAACTAGAAACGGTAGATTATATAGAACTCTCATGAAACTCCAGAGTTTTTTGGAGCCCTATAGACCAAAGCATACCCTGAAGCCTAGACCCAAATCCGCAAGGGGTTTGCACCCCAGAGCTCTGATGGTTCCGACAAGCGCTGTTGGACAGAGCTGCTTGGCTGAGCCACTGCGTTGAGATGTGCAGTCTCTTCTTATTTCAGGATAGCCATCACAAGGCTCAGAGTTTACATGATCCCCTACTAACCTACCTTGCTAGGGTTCCTCATTGTGGTTTCCTTTATGCAAGTTTCGCAAGGATACGTTTCTTAGGGTCAAGGTCGGGTTTAAGGTTCAGTGAAGACCCCCAAAACCTCAGAGGGGCTCTAGCTTCTACCTTTACAACTCCCTAAACCCCAAACCTAAACCCTAAACCTTGCAATGCTCATGTTTTTTTTGAACCCTCTTTACAGCTCTCTAAACTCGAGACCGAAACCCTAAGCCTCATGATGCTTATGGTCGTGGTTGGCGACGAAGATTCCAGAGTCCCTGGAAGTAATAATTCAGGGTTTAGGGGTTCATGTTAGGAATCAAGCAGCATCGCTCATCTTACTGTGCGGCTTTATTAGTGTTCGTAGTCGTATTCCTCAGAGCTCGTGACCACTATTGGGTTGTGGCGAGTGCAGATAAGGTTCTCGTTTTTGCTTTCATAACGAGCATACGGAGCTCCTGCATCAAACTGCACCGTTTCCGGCGCTTCTCTCGCCAAGCCAGCGCTATGAATCGTAAAATCAATTGACTGGATCGCGCAATGCTTGAGCTCGACACTGCCGGGACCAAAGTCGGCCACCAACCACGAATCCTAAACTTGATATAGGGGCCTTAGTTGGTACCTATACTTACTATTTTTTTGGGGGGTCTTATTATACCCCAACAGTATATGACCATCCAGTCACAACTATTTCCGTGAAGTCTTCGAAAGAGTTTCAGTAGACCGTTACTCACGACGACCGGAGCCTCTTTGGTCAGCCGAGTTGTGCGGTTCATAGTTCCCAGTGTTCGGGGAAAGGTAGCGTTTAGGATTTTCTTAAAAGCTCAGATTTCAGAGTCTAGAGTCTTGAGTTGTTGGTTCAGGGGTTAGAATTTTGGGTTTAGAGTTTCTGATTTTGCGAAGAGCTAGGAGATCAAGGGTTGTTTGCACCGGGAGTCAAAGGATGGGGTTTAGGGTTTAGGGTTTAGGGTTTAGGGTTTAGGGTTTAGGGTTTAAGGGTTTAGGGTTTAGGGTTTAGGGTTTAGGACCTGTAGTAGCATGTTAGCAGGGTTTTGAGTTGATCAAGGAAATGTAATCACCATTTTCCGCCCCACGAATCCTAAATCTACCCAAGCACTAAGCTTTAGCAGCCAAAAAACTTAAGATCTGCCACACCAGCTTGTATACACTAGGAACCATGCAAATCGAGGAGCAGAAGTGTAGTCTTGAGGTTCCACATGCCCACATCGTAAATTATACTTCGGCCTTCCACTACCTACATCCCTATGCACTACACCCTAAACCCTACACTCAACCAAAAGGCAACTAAACCCTCATGAGCGACTACGACGTCACCTCAGTCTTCGAGCCCGTCGGCGGTTGGAAGTACCGCCCCTGGATGATGCAAAACGCATCTGAGCTCTGCTGCTGGGGGCGAGGTTGATGCGGCACGGATCGATAGATGATCGAATATGACATGAGGCCAGATTGATGAGAATATGTTGCCAGGTATTTATACTATGGCTACATCGGAAATGTGGGGGATATGTTGCAATATGTTCAGACCTGCTCACACTTCTAGGATCTTTGAGCCGCAGGTGTGCGAGAAATCTCGGAGCACTGGTTCGAAACGGTGTGTATCCTATCGTATGCGGTCATCCCTATTTGAATGCGGAGGCAAGGGTTTACCATACACCCCTGCGCCCAACCCTGTTTCGCCGCATAGGCGTTCGTAAGACTATAGTTTTCATCTTCCTGTTTTGAAACACAGAACAGGTGTTCATAGGCTTATATCGAAGTTCACAGAGCTGTACCTGAAGCTTGCCTCCAAGTCGACGGCGAAAGGTAGAGAAGAGAGTGGACCCCTTGGTTCACAAGCCCTCCCACCATAGGCTAAGGACCCCAACAGGTCAACGCCCTGCAGAGGCTGCTAGCGATGCAGTGGGATATTGCGGGATAGTTATCGTGGCTCCTATTCGTAAGGTAGGTTGCATCCCACAAACGCCATGCAATCGCGACATAAAATCCTATCTACACAAGACCTTCCGAAGTATGGCCCAGTTCGAAACAGGAGTGCACTAGGTTCTTCTTGTAATCGCCACCTAGACAGAGGGCCGGCCTTTTTCCAAAGCCTCCGCATATCCTAGCACTGGAATGCGACATTCCTCGGTCCGTGCCGCAGTTTCTCCAGCACTGGCACCACGTCCAGAAGAGTGGGGATGATATCGGACGACCTCGCAGAGTCCAATGTGTATTTCTTCCAAGTTCCAAACTGCAAACCCCAAGCCCCGAATCCTAAACCCCAAAACCTCCATCTTGGCTCCTGAACTTTGGGGTCTGTCGCTCATGGCGTTTGAATCCCATCTAAAGATGTTGCTTCAAATCGGAGTACTGTACGGCTCAGGACCTAGGACTGGTTGCGATTTAGGTTGTTGGCGGTACGGAAACATGTAGCTGTAGCGTAAAACACCCAAGCCTCGTTCTCGTTGCTTAGTAGACCTAAACCCAATAATTTCTCAACCCCAAGCTCTAATGTATCACAGACAGCCTTCTTGCGAGTAGCGGTACGATGCCTTCGAGATGAGACTGATATCTATTGCGGCCTTACCTTCGCGGACCTCTGATTAAACCCTACCTGGACCCCAAAAGTATGTAGAATCATGGCACTTTATGGGTTTTGGGCCATTATTTTACCTACTTTGGGGGGGTCCCTAAACTCTAAACCCTAACCCTAAACCCCTAAACCCCTAAACCCCTAAACCCTTAACCGATCTGGGGTGAGGGTTTAAGATTGAGGTCTTGGGATTGGGGAAGCTCAGCTCCTCCGAAGTAGGGTGGTGCCTTGCCCTAAATCCCAAACCCTCATAAATATATAAATAAATGAATATACAATATATATATATATATATATATATTATTATATATGTACATATGTGTATGTATATATATAAACACATACATATTATATTTATATATATATATACATACCATCTTACAGGTTTTTGTTGACCCGAAAGCCTTTCTGCTTTCCCGCCGACTGAAACTATACCGGAGATACCTTATGCAGACGACAAAGGAGCTTGATGTCGTAGCAGTTAAGCCCGTATTGAGCCCCTAGTCAAGATTTGCTTTGAAGTGGCTGTGGCAAGCTGTGGGTTGTCCCAATAACCCCAGATGTTTGATTCAGATCCGGGGCACCTCAAGCGTAAGGCGACGATTCAGAAGACGAAAATGCTGCCCTGGGAGTTGCTCTTTTAGCCCTACCATGTGTATGCGGGTATGTACCAAGTACACATACCTGCATACATAAATACATACATGCATACATACATGGGGAGTTTAGATTTTGCTCTCCACCTGTGCGCTTGTTTGCCATGTCAGATAGCAGCTAGAAGCATGCGTGTTGCGCTGTACTCGCACACGATCTCAGCGCAACGAAGAATGCTCCCGAGTTGCACGATACTTCCGCTTTCTAAGTTGCTATAAGGCTGCTTCAAAACAAGCGTGGCCACAAGTTTTCCAAATACTTGAGAGCATATGACCCCTCGATGCTCAAGCAAGACTTGTTTGAGATCCTAAACTAAATTCTCAGCCCGAAACTAGCCCCAGACCGTATAATTAGAGGACAGCCCACTGACATACCAAACCCCAAACTTCTAGGATGAAATTCTTCGACTCCAGACATCCCAGGGCGAAAGGCCCGGGTACGAATCTCTGGGTTCTTACTTCAGAGATCATATGGCATGATCCCTAATTAAATAGTATAGTTGGCTTACCACACCAAACACACATGTAATGTCAAATTGAGACGTGTTAGGCATCAATGCAAAAGCCGCTGCATCCATCGGAGGCCTCAATAGGTGGGGTGAAGGTAGGTGGGATATTCCTAAGTAAGAGTCCTTATATAAGGGATCCTTAATCCTACCTACCTTCATCCCACCTTTTGAGGCCTCCGAATCTAGGCCCCCTAAACCGTAAACCCTGAAACCCTAAACCCTAAAACCCCACCTTTTGAGGCCTCCGAATCCAGCCTGTATCTCGTGCATTGCCGGCAGGGTACGCGACGCGAGCACTGTCCGCACAGCTCAGGGCCTGAGCCTTAGATAATGCGAGGGCACTACATTCGTGAGATTTAGAGTTAATAGGTTAGGGCTTCAGATTTAGGGTCTATAGGGTTTTGGGTATGTAAGATTTTGGTGAAGTTGCCAAAGATGCAATTACCGTTTTGGTTTGAGGGATGTCGGGCTTTCCGGGAGTTCAGCGCAGCACGCGAAAGACCACATACCTCTGCAATGGGAGTTCCGTGATACCTGCAAGAAGATGTTGTTAAATCCCCATTCGTGTGCTGTTTCAATTCTCCCAGCACTGCTGGCTTTGCACGGTTTCGGTCGACTTTATGGAAGTTTCCAGAGTGATAACTGTCAGCACAGCAGACCTGGATGTTGTTCACAGTTCACCTTATGTCTGCAATCGTTCAGTCGGGTGCATCGAGTTCAGGGTGCTCGGCTTTTACGGTCCAGCTCACCACGAACAGATCTTCTGCCCTTGCCAATGATTTAGATTCCTTTCTCACTGAGAAACACATAAGACATAAATTCTAGCTTTCGTTTCATGGCTTATAGAAGTCTACATCCTCTTTCCCATGCTTGTTGTTGTCTCACTGGTAGGGTTTACTGCAACAGCTACGCACGGAGATATAGGTTCATATATGTGTTTACATGTTTTCATTTATGTTATGTGAATATCTATCTATCCATATATATATATATATATATACACAATTACGATGTATACTGCCACCCGGCCCAGGACTCCTTGGACACAGTGCGGCCGGTTCGCCGCATCGGCCCGCCGACGCTGCCGGCGCGCCCTTCGGGAGACCGAGGGAGGAAGCTCATGAGCCGAGCATGAATCATACTTGGAGGATCATGGGACTTAGTAAGTAGGGTTATAGGGGTCCCTTTAAGGGTACTCTAGGGGGTTCTATAATAGGGTTCCTTAAAGGGAGCTATAAGGGTTCTATAATGGGAGGATCATGGGACTTAGTAAGTAGGGTCATAAGTACCTTAATTGGGGTTATAAGGAACTATAAGTACAGTGACCGTAGTTATAACCCTAGTTACTAAGTCCCATGATCCTTTAAGTAGGAGGCCAAAAGGGGTTTTAGCCTATGGGGGTTTAGTCGGGATTAGGATTCCTAAAAATATTAAGGAATCCTGAAATCAAGCCTTCCCGAATCCTGGAACCCAAAACACCAAAGCCCAAACCGCAACAGCTAAAGGATTTGGACACTAGCATCGCCGCCAATCAAAAGCTAGTGAAGGGTAAGGGTCGCAGACGATTCATGCATTTAGGGTTGAGGCAGCTTGGAAACTGGGAGGGCTAGGGGTAGCTGTTCATAAATATTTGGGAGGCCCTTAAATGACGAATCAGCTACAGGCTGCGCCAAGTCGTTCCTTAAAGTATTTCAGCCTGGCAGTTTCGGACGGCTGGGGACCCGGATTGTAGACTCTTGTAGACCTTAAAAATCTTCAAATCGAGCAGGATCCTTGTTGCCAAGACCCCCAAACTAGGGATCCTTCCTTAATTGCAAGAACCCCCATTTCCACGTTGAGTTTGAAGTTTACCTGCTGGGCGTAGACTCTGACCTGGGCAAAGGCAGGGTTCCAAAACTTTGGGCTTGTCTTTTAGGCGCTCTCCTCGTTTTGTTTCAAGGTCCGCTCTTAGATGTTGAGGAACCCGACTTGGGGGAGGTCTGGCTTGTGATTCTGAAACTCCCATCCCAAGGGGAAGCTCAAGTTCTGGGTTTCATGCCCCTTGGTCACGGGCTCCAGGACGGTTCTTGCAGGTACTGCTTTGAGTGTGCAAGGTTTGGGACGTAGGTCCAAATACACAGACATTTTTGAAGTCCGAACCATGGTAGGGATGTGTCCTCCATAAAGTGTTCCTGTGTGCTTAGCTGTTGCAGCTTTTTGCACTGCCAGACAGCAGGCACGAGCCCTGTTTCGAGAACCCATCGGTGCGGCACGAGCAAACTATGGCGCCACCTGGCTGAGGGATACAGGCTTCAAGCCAGGAGTAGACGTACATTTCTGCTTTTTGGCAGGCGCTCATTTGCAGAATGAGTTTTTGCATCAATCTGACAAGCTCTGCGCATCGTCGGGAGTGCATGCACATAGTCGGTAGAAGACACCTGTTCTGTCCCTGTTCGAACGAGGCATTCATGCATGATTCGAGCCCAGCAGCATTCCAACGGGATTCACAAGCTAGGGAAATCTCCGCCCCGGTGTGCAAGGTTTGGGTGAAAGCCCACAAGGCAGCCTTCAGCCGAGAAGAGCGCTGGCGATGCGTACACAGGGAGGTGTTTGAGTGTTTCAAGCCGGGCTTGGAGACGGAACTCATTCCCAAAGGATCCATGTACCCACATAGTAGATACTTTGGCACCAAAGTACCAATACAGGGACTACTATCTGGGTACATGGATCTTTTGGGATTATATAGGTCCACAGTTTGCGACAAGTCTGAGTCGACAGGCTGCTCCGGCTCAAGTGAGAATGGCTGCTGCGGGATCTGAGTTGCAGCAGACAGCATCCATACTACATGGGTGCACCTTCGTCGGTGCACTTTGCATTGGGATAGACGAGTATGAATATCTGCCAAGTCTTCCGAAAGCCCGAGAGGATGCTGAACAGTTCTCACGCGGGTTGATCAGCAAGGGGCTGCCAGAAAGCAGTCTGCGACTCCTGGTAGGTAAAGTTTGCAAGAGCGAGCTGGAAGCTGTCATCAAAAGCTTCCTTGAACGCTTCCTTGAAGTGGCGGAAAGCAGCGAATGCCCAGGCACCGAGCCCCAACTCATCGTGATCTCTGTGGCAAGCCATGGCCGGCAGCCAGAGTCCAGCGAGATGCCAGCAATTTTGGCCTCCGATGCTGTGTCTCCAAAGAGTGATGTCGGTTCCATTGACGTGGATTCCCAGATCTGCAAACCTTTGGATTCCGTGACAGGAAGAAAGCTGAAAGTTTTGCTCGTGATCGACACCTGCCGTGAGAATGACCTTATTTGCACCTGGACTGGCAATGCAAAGACACCCATGAAGCGAAAGAACTGGCGCTCCAAAACGGATTTCCGATTTATGCTTGCCTGTGACAAGGGCAGATATGCCAGCGAGGACCAGTCTTTGACAGCCGCCCTGGTTCGAGAACTTCAAGATCCGAACAAGGACGTTGTTGCTGTGAGTTCTTGTACTTTCGTAGAGCCCAAAGTCAGAGCTGATTCTCTGAAAATGTTCAGGCGAGTGTTTTGACGATGTGCCTGATTCTGCCAGTTTCTGCGATGATGATAGTTCGATATATAAACATGATGTCCCTGCTTAGGAAAACAGTAGCTGCATTCTTTCCAAGCACACTGGAACGTCGGCAGGACCTAGATGCGGCCTGCAGAGGGGCGGCGAAGCAGATTGAGGAACAGAGTTCAGGAAAACAACGTCCAGTGATGATCGATCGAGGAGATTTTTCCGGCAGCAGGCCGAAGAAAGAAGTGGAATCGGGTCGCACCATACCTCTCCTTCCAAACCATGGTAAAGTCTTGTTTCTAGCAGCCGGCATGCAGGCTGCATTCCTCGTTGTGTTGCTGTTTTGGGTCTTGCTGCAGCATGTGGACATGACGTGCACTGCCATATCCCATGAACAAAGGCACCGGGCATGTCCTGCCAATTCTTGTTTCTGCACTGACTGCGATCCATCAAACATGTTGTTAAACATGTTCTTGACCCATTTCGGGGAAGCCAGCGAAGATTCTGTCTCACCACATGTCTCCAATCGGTCAACGACGTTTTTGAGCCGGTGCTGGACTGCCACCGAAGATGCTGTCTCCCCACATGTCTCCAGTCAGACTGTGCAGCGGCCCTGGGAAGCTTTTAGCTGCAAACTGGGCCTAGAGCTGAACCGTTGCTGGATTACACTGTGGTTCAACTTTTTGTGGCTGGGTCTCACTCTACGTCTTGCATGGCGAGTCCGCAGTTTACTCCGAGAATGCAGCACGCAGACAGGATTGCTTCATGTCGCTTGGATCACCTGTGGTTTGTGTGCAACCTCGGCGGTCCGGCTGCTAAAGCCCTTCCTACCAAGCAGCATACGGCATGCGATTGTTACGCTAAAGTATTTTGCTATCGGCACATTATTGCTGGCATCCGGCTTATTCGGTCCGCTTGGTTTGCTACTGCGGCCGAAGGAAAGATGCCATCCACATGACAATGACTATGACTCGCTGGCCTCTGATTTCCTGAAAAGTTTCTTGATCTTTGCCTTTGTGGGTGAGATCGGCATCATGTTACATGCGGCTTCAACCGACTCCACTGGTGAGAAGGTTGTGATGCAACAGCACATGTTTTATTCTATATATCTGCTACTTGGTTTGCTCGTGGTGTGCTTGCAGTGCAGGAACTTTGCTCGAGAAGACCAGAAGATTTATGACGTCTTGCGTAAGCTGCGCAACGTGAAGCTGGTGTGGCTCGCATTTCGGTTCTTGTTTTGGTGGGGGGCATGTTCCAAATTTCGACAGCTTGCCATCAACTATGACTTTTTCATGGTTTGGATCGAACGAACCGGGGTTTGGTGGACTGTGTCGCTGCTGGTACAGTTCGCTCAGCATGTGCATAAAGTGCAGCTTTCCCTCCGCACGAAACTCCTGCAAGTGCAATTAAGATAAACAGGAGTCCATCGAGCATCGTCCAAAGGCCGAGCCTGGAGTCGACGTGACATTTTTTAACTGCAAGGAATGCCTGGCGAAAAAGCTCCTAAGACTTGTTGCTACAGTGTCTCAGGAAGTGCATCGTGTAGGTAACATTTAAACGGTCCTGCACCTGTCGCGTATGCTGGCACCCAACTGAGGCCGCAAAAACAAGCAGAGACCCCGTAGCCTAACGAAAACAGCAGTCATTAGAGGCAGCCGCCCTCATTTCTGAAGCTTCCTGGCCGGCTTAGGGGGCCTTTTGATTCACATAGCATTGCTAAGTGTTTGAAGCCTTCAACCCCGAAGGTCCCGAAACGTAATACAGGGGCCTTAAAATTACCTATACTACTTTGCGGGGGCTCCTTATCATAATTATAGTATACTGGGCCCCAAACCCTATTCTGATAATGAAGGCCCCTTTTGAAATAGAACCGTTTTGCAGACCCTTTATAGACCCCTTTAAAGGAACCCTTGAAGGAACCCCATTCTAGTTACATTAAGGCCCCTACATTAGTTTTGAAAACGCCGAGGTTGCCTTGGAAACGCACCTCCGACCTTCCAAGCGGGGGAATCGCACCGGTCAGGCCCCGAAGGTGATAGTTTAGGGTTTAGGGTTTAGGGTTTAGGGTCCCTGTAATGGTGACGATAAGGATTATAGGCCCTAGTATAATCCTTATAGTCACTATTACAGGGTGGGCGCCCCTTCTAAGTGATAGTTCAAGGATTATAGTAATTATAGGGATGTAGGTTTTCGGGGTTAGGGTGTAGGGCTTAGTGTTTAGACTTTAGGGCAATTAGTGATGAAAGGCGCAGGAGCCAAATTACAAATCAAACTTTCTATATATAATATTTGCGACAGGGTGTTTTAATTCGTTCCAGGGTTTTCACGGTTCGTGTGATGTTGCAGGCCTTCGGGCGCATGGTAAACTACTAGGGTCATCTACGGTCTGGATGTCATCAACTTGAAGTGTTGCATTCCATGCATCAGATGCCCTGAACAAGGGACATTTGTTTGCACAGCTGGCAAAGTCTTTCCGCGTGTCCTTGGAATGACGAGGCATTTAAGGTCCACACACAGGTCACACCTAGTAGCAAGCACTGACCGAAGACCTGCACCTGCGCCGGCAGGCAAGATGGGATCAAACGGTCCGCGTCTAAGAAGAAACGGCACGTGGCATCAGTGCTACATGCGGGGCCTCGTGCAGGCTTTAGGGATTGGTTCGCTTCGTCGGTGTTGCTTCGAGATTGCTAGCAACCGAAAAGTTTTGCCTCAGCGTTTCTTTTCAGAAGCCTCTTGCATCATGTGCATCGGTGCTTCCAGCAGGTAGGGATCTCGATCCAGTGGCCCCGAATCCAGCTTCTCTGAGAAGCGTTGCTGCAGGGAATACATGTCTCAACATCCTGAACCCTTCCGATCCCAACACCGTGTTAAAGCCGACGGCTTTCCTTGAGCCTGGCCTCTTAAAGGAAATGGTTTAAGCTGCAGGATTTGTCGGGGCTGTAGAGTGTCAGGGTTTCCAGGTTCTACATGAAGGGTTCGAGGGTTCACTACATGTCGGAGGCCCTCAGATCTGAAAAGCCTCGAGTTCGACCTGTTCTCCACACACTTGCCCAGGTCACCCGCTCATCCATTGGTTATGGATCTGTGCGCGACGATGGAACGCCGCTTTGCAACAAATCCCCTGGATGCTTGTGTTGTGATTAATGTTACATGTTCGGTTGTCTGGCCCACCGTGCTGTGCTCCGGTCCGCTCCTGTGGCTGCTTCATGCTGACAGCGATGATGCCCGCAACACCAATCAGCGCTTCTGACCATGTTCTGAACTTCTTCTGCCGTGTCATTGACAGGCTACATACCGTGCATCAGTATCGATATATATATATATATATATATGTATGTATTTATATATGTCTTTGCCTGTGTGTGTGCGCGTGTGCATTTACCCAGAGGCTAATTATCTAGGAATCTAGGCATGACATACCCCACGTGCGTCGCTCTGGTATGTAATCAGGATGTGATCAGGTGTGCCTGTCTGTCCGTCTGTCGGAGTGTATGTAGGTATGCATGTATGTATTTATGTATGTATGTGTATGCATCACTGTCTGTCTATCTTCCTCTATGTGTGTATCCATGTTTATGTGTTCGTGTGTGTGTGTGAGAGCCTATGAACTGAATGAAATGAGGGCATGAATGAATGAATGAAGTGGAGTGGAGTGGAATGAAATAAATACAAGGGAGAATGACGAAATTGACGAAGGAACGAATGCTTGCGTGAATGAATGAGTGAGTGAGTGAATGAATGCATAGATGTATGCATGTATTTGTGTGTATGTGTGTAGTTATTATGCATGTATGCATGCATGCAGGCATGTATGCACGTCTGTGCGTGCATATGCATGCACGCACGGATGGATGGATGTATGTATGGATGGATGGATATATGTACGTCACCAATGAGAAAGAGAGGGAGACAGAGAGACAGAGAGAGAGAGAGGTAGGTAGAGAGAGATCATACAATACACGACATGTTTCAATCTGAAGCATTTTCTCTCCGACATGCGAATGGTTTCAGAGCATGTTTGCCGGCACATCGCGAGTTTCGTATTGTCGGAAAAACCAAATAGGTTTACGTACGAACATCCATGGCTTTGTTGGGTGATGTGGGGTCTGGGAACGGTTTATTGGCGCCTGGAGTACAACGAACGTGATTCATGGATAGACGCTCTTCATGCGTGGTTCGGTGCCTTCCCATGTCCTTGTCTAAGACCGTTGATATTTCTATTCAGCACGGCCCGCTGCTTGAATGCCGAACCCGAACTCCTAAACCCCACACCCACATGGTCTTCTCGAACTACGAAGTCCAACTTCCATCTTGGAGGCTCGACCCCGAGCTTGCCTGTGGCTTCTGGAAGGCATGCCCAGAAAAGAGCTGTCTGATGATGTGGGCTTGAAGCAAAGTCATCGCACATAATCTCCATAGACCATGCACTCACTCCTCATTATGTCATTGGGCAACTCAACATCCGTAAGCCCGACGCCCCATACCCGAAACACCAATCTTCTCTGAAACCCAGGCCCTTATTCCCTACAGGTAGCAAGAAGGGAAATGCCAAACATGCAGGACAGATCCGATGTCTGTCATATGCCGTGCCCAATAATTCTGATGCCCATTCCCTGCACTTGAAAGCCTTTGCTCGGGTGGGTCTGTGGTCGCGTTTTTTCAGAAAGAATCCACCGAACAAATTCTAGACCCAAAGCCCTTGCTGCCCAGCTAACAATGAAACCCCTAACCAAAGCAAACCCCAAAAGCGCTTACGCCTTAAGCCCGGTCATACCAAATACCAAGCACTTCCAGTAATATTTAGACGGAAGCCTGGAACCTCAAACCGTATCCAAGCAGCAGGCAGTGCTCAGCTCTCTCCGCGCGGGAGAGAAAAATGCTGCCCCGAAAGGCCAGGCGACTGATGCAGGTCCTTCTTCTTGAGTATACTCAGATACCCGTCTCTGCAGAGACGGAGCAAGAGACAGAGAGATTAAAGTGTGCAAAAGCTCATCATCACACGGCCTGTTCCTCGCAAAGTACCACAGGGACTTGAATACCTCGCGCCAGATTGAAGCCACTATTCGGGAAGATATGCGCATTTGCAGTGCAGTCTATCGGAGGTCATGGGTTTAGCACAAGAGTTGGTCCTTGACCTGAAAGGCTATCTTTCTTTGCTTCGCCTATGGCCTGACACATAGGTTTTTCGGTTTCAGGGCTTTCGGTTCAACGCACAGGGCAAGATGGTTTAGGGTTTAGTTGGGAAAACTCCCCACTGCAAATTTCGACAGGGCAGTCGTTACCTAGACCCCCAAAAGTGGGTAAAATAATGGCCCAAAACCCATAAAAAGGCGATTATTCTACATACTTTTGGGGTCCAGGTAATTGTTACTTAGTCGATCTTGCATGCGCATGTCTGCCCGCGCAGGCGCTTCGAACAATCAGAGCATGTCTGTGTGCATTGGCGGCCAGGACCTGTTGGGAAAGCGGGTTCTTCAGCTGCTGGGGAATTTAGGGTTTAGAGCTTATACCGTTTATAGGGTTGAGGGCTTATGGGGTTTACAGGGTTTACAGGCTCTAGGGTTTAGGGTTCACAGGTAATCAGATGCAAGAAAAGGCTGTCGCACCAGGCTTGTTCCACGCATAAGTCGCAAAAGCACTGGAGACCAACTCAAAAACATCTTATTAGTCCGTAGTTCAACACTATGCTCCTATCTCGTCGTGCATTGTAGCAGAAGGACCCAGAAGCATTTATTAGATATGTAGTTAGGGTCCGAGGGTCGTACCTGACACCTGATTCCAGGAGCGTCGGTTGCCCGTGGCGATGGCAGCAATATGCTGTATAGGGTTTAGAGGAATCGGTCTTGACGTTTAGTATGCGTCGGATAGTTGCTCATGCATGTCTTGCGGAATCTGGCGTTTGGGTGGCTATAGAGGCAAGCATCTAGGAAGGACAAGAAATGACCAAAGGCTAAGGCATGGCTTAGGGGTGTCTGTGTGTGTGTGTCTGGCAGTTTGTAAGGGCGCGGGTTGGCAGATTCATGCATGAAAGCTGGAAGCTAGCAATCTAGATGGCTCGTTTGGGTTCAAGACGCCCTTGCGTCGGGTGGCTCGTAACAGCGTCTGAACCTCCAAGCTCAAGCCGCCTCAGCTTATACTCCACAGTCCACAGGGCAATGGTGAAACATGCATGGTTGTATCCTGCCGCCCCCTCCTAGTCCAAAGTCCAAGTCAACACAATCACGGTGCTCATGAAACGCTCGTCGAAGCCTGCAGAAATCAAACCTAAACCCTAATCCTGACGCGCTGTTTCCTCTTTGATGTGTTGGTTACAGAGCTTGAGCCGCCTCTGCCCCAAACCAAAGGTTCAATAGACAAAAGCCATATGGCGGTTTCCGAAAATGAGGACCTTATTTTGGGGTCCTTATACTGCGGATCCTACTAATTTAGAGTACACCTTGGTATTTCTGCGAGGGTTGTCGGGCTTGCAGAATGTGTCTGTAGTACCGGACTTGGTGCCGCATTCTGCATGCAGGAACCTTGAAATAGTATTATGGGGGGGGGCAGGATTTTGGGTTTCGGTTTTGTATCGTTTCGGGTCAGTTTTCACGAGAGTAGCCATATTTTGTCATCGATGTATCGCTGTGACTAACGGGCCTCATGAATTTAGAAGTCAGCGACTGTAGCTGGTTGTTCTGTTCAAGAACCCAGAAACGCCGCTTCCCGCCGTACCTCTAGGCTCGAATGCGCTGGACAGAGCCTCACCGTGGTTAGTAGAGCCCTGCAGAAAGGCACTTTCTTTCCCTGACAGACCTGACCATCTTTTGAGCAGTCTGGAAGGTCTCAGTTCTCCCAGTCTTTGCAAGCTGAACCCTCTTAGCCTTCATTTTCCCTTCACCTGGCATTTTCTGCGCACTCCCAAAGCCGAAAAGCTGTTAGAGTGTAGCCAGCCCATTTCTGCGACTCAGTCTGCAGGGAGCGGGGAGGGGTAATGCAGGTATCAACCTGCAAAGTAGATGAACTCTAAGTGTTTTGGCAACACATTTCTGCGTAGCTTGTGGAGTCTTCGTGCTTGATTTGTTCTAGAATTATGGTAATTAATCAAGAGTTCATAGAATTGTGGACATACAAGCAAACAAATCCATGTATTATACATATATGTATACATACATATATATATATATGCATGTACACACAAGCACACACACATATATATATATATATGTACAGATGCATGTATGCATAATTTCGGGGAATTATCTCACAGAAGCCTGGGTTTTCAGAGTGGTCTAGGGACCCCCACTAGAATTGGCCCATGAGTTGCCGTCGATCCGAAACATTGAGGTATGTGGTTTGGGGCGCCTGTAAGCGCAGTGACTCTCCAGTGGAGCACCCTTACTTAAAGGGTCACGGGACTTAGTAACTAGGTACTTATAACCCTACTTACTAAGTCCCATGTTTCTCCAAGTAGACCCAAGCAGGGATTTGCTTTCTAGTGTTGTGTCCGCAGAGATGCGACCCTCATTCCAGAGGATGATGCTTGAGATTTCTCACGACACCACGAACCAACGTTGCCAGAGGAGCCCAGGCACATCAACCCAGGCAGTTTGTGGTTTTTGTTCAGCTTGACGTCGGGACAAGTATGGAAGAGACTATCCCAGACGTGGCCTTCCTGTGTGCTCACATCCCGAGAGTTTCGAATAGCAGACAGCCGGGCAGCTCGCGTGCGAGATCGCGGTGGCCATGGACTGCTGAAATCACCAAGGGGCATCGTCTGTAATTGAGGCGCGGCCCAAAATCAACTAGTAACTAGCTATGATGCTCTTTGCGAAACATTGTTGCGTTTGGCGCGTAGGATCTAAGGTGGATGGCTATGAGCAGGGTGTAGATGGCCTTCACCAGAATCGCCACCGCGAGGGTTGCGAAACTGCACGAGGTCGCCATGCCAGGTTCACAAGGTGGTTTGAACCATTTGTGCGTTTCCGAAATTACGGGTACCTTGTTTGGAGGTTTTTATAGTAAGGATCCTACTATTCAGGGTACTATATTAGGGTCCCCTATTTTCGGAAACTACCATTTTGAAGCCGAACACCAAGAAATGCCGGAACTGTAACCCTGCGCCCTTGACTCTAAGACCCTGATGTAGGGCCAACTGCCAATGAAGTCCACTCAATAGAACTACTGTCACTTAAATTCGGGACAATCGGGTTTTTGTAAGGAGAGAAAGAAGGTTCAGTTCTATGTATATGAAAATACCATATTTGTATACCGCTCTTCCTGTGGAACCATGTTCTTAGGGGTATATCAGTCGTTTCTGATGGCACTAGCTCATTTGTGACCGTCACTCTCGACCCACCCTTTCCTATTGCCATAGACCTTGTAAACTCTAGACCTTGAAACGCTAAAGCCTAAACTCCCAATCCGAAATACCCAGTAGCTTTCGGTCAAAAACCAGAACGTCGGAGGTATGCGACCAACTCCTGTAGAACCCCTCGCTTGAAGATTCTCTATCTTTTGTCCTTTATGGAGTAAGGTGGAGCACTAATACCATTCTGCAGAACTCTCTCGATTCTGTGTCTTCCGAGGCAGTTATCTTGCCCTCTGTTTGGCATGATGATGCACAGGACCGCTGTGATCCGAAGCTTAGAGTCGCCAATGGAGCCTTGCTAGGGGTTTAGGGTTTAGGGGTTTAGTGTTTAGGGTTTAGGGGTTTAAGGTTTAGGGGTTTAGGGTTCAGGGGAGTAGGGTTTTAGGGTTAAGGGGTTTAGGGGTCTAAGTTTTAGGGGTTTAGGGATTAGGGGTTTAGGGGTTTAGGGTTTAGGGGATTAGGGGTCTAATGTTTAGGGGTTTAGGGTTTAGGGGTTTAGGGTATTAGGACACGGGATGCAGCAGATGAGGACTTGGGCTGGAGGAGTTTGGGTGCGTCTAAAGAAGGGCTTGGAAGCAGGTTCCCTTTGGCATATGCGGAAAAAACCGCAACACCCTGCTCTAGTCGCGACAGCCACTGAGTCCGGCACCACATTTTTCGTTATCGAATTATCCTGCTATGTAGGCTTCCTGATGGTCCACCTGTCACTAGTTGCCTGCTGGTTGATGGGAACGAAGGTAGGGGCCTTATACAATTAGATAGAATAGGCTTTGGGGGTATATTCTACTATATTTATTACAATGAGGAACCCCCAAACCCTGTTCTAATTATTAAGGCCGGGGTTTTAGGGTCAAGGTTTGAGGGAGTAGCTGAAGTCCTTGAGCCGCACCTTCGAGGTTATGATTGGTGCAATGTTGTACCTTGCAACAGTACTTGGTTCCTCACAAATCCATGTCGTAGTTGCTGGTGGCTGCTGCTGCGGTTGCTTGTGGTGGTTGTGGTCGTCGTCAAGGCTGTAGGTTTTGGTGGCTCTGGTAGTTCTGACTTCGGTGGTGAGTGTGTGGGGTTTGGCTGTTGTTGTGGGGGCTGTGGGGGTCCATAGGCATCACCAGCCGACCCTACACCCAAGTTGCCATCCACATGGCGAAACTTTGGATCTTTGTTGGGATTCATTCATTCATTCATTCATTCGTAGTGAGTCACGAAACGAGAAGAACCGGAGTACCTTTGCAACCCCAAGAACAAGCCCAACGACCGCTCCACCCAAAACATCCTTACCGCCACCAAAAGCCTTAAACCAAGACCCGCAAAAGTTGTTGTTGAACTTTCCAAGCCCTCCACCAAAAGCCTTAAAACAAAACCCCACAAGTCCTTGCGAACCTTTTCGGAACCCTCCTCAAAAGCTGCAGCAAAACCCTGAAAGTCCTTGTGCCACGAGCCTCAAAAGCAAGCCTTAAAGGTCTTTGTGCGCTCCTAGAAGCCCTCTTTTGTCCGCGTGAGCCTCTGTAATATAGGGGCCCCAGTAACTACCAATGCTACTTTGGGGGCTCCTTAACATATTTATGGTATACTTTCTAATTTATTAAGTCCCCAAAATGAAAACCACAGGAGGACGCTGTCCCAGCCGGCACTCAGACCTGCTGAGCCGCTGAAGCAGCTTGGCAAAGGGGCCCTGTTTCAAGGGTTTTGGGTGTGTTGGGCAGATTCTACTCATCGGATTGAAGGTTAGGGTTGCAGGGCTTTAAGTGTATGTATATGTGAATATATATATATATATATATATATCTCAAACTAGTTAGTTCTAGGGTCTTCAGGATTTGGGGCTTTGCACTTTAAGGATCGTTTTTTGTGGTTTTTTAGAATTTAGGCTTTGGGGCGCGGTAAAAGTTTAGGGCTTAAGTGGTCAGGCTGTAGGAACAAGGCTGCAGGAATATAGTTGGAAAAAGTAGTTGTAAAGTTGGTATTGTTTTTTTGTACAAGGATTGATTAAGGGTTCAGGGTGCAAGAATTTCGCATCGTGCAAGGTACCTCGGGATTTGGTATGAGTTCTGGTCATAATTAAGCCCCCTCAAGTGTCGAGGCTGCAGTGGTCTACCTAGACCCCCGAACTGCCCTCTATGAAGCCCTCGATAGTCATATTCATCACTAAGGATCCTCTTCTTCGGTGTACCCAACCACCGACACCCATTCTTTGTATGCTACCTGCGAACTCCATGTTGGGGTTCAGCTGCAGAAGCTCAAGCGAGTAGTGTATTGGTAGTTTGTTCTCTCCTTCGGCTTCAGTTTCGAGCCTGGCGATGGCGGTCTGTTACGTGAGGGTTTGGGGTAGGAGGAGCCGGAAGTTGCGGCGATTGGAAGAAGCCTCTCAAGAGGTGGACTTGAGGGTTTAGGGCTTGAGGTTTGAGAGCTTTGAGTTGGAGGGCTTAGCGTTTTTAAGGTTCTGGGCCTCAGTGGGCCCAGATTCTTTCGTATCTCTGGGCAACGGCAGCGTTTACGGGAAGAGTGAGTTTACATAGCTTTGAATCGACCGGTGAACCCGAAACTCTCAACTCCTGAAGCTTTGTTCCGGACACTTCTTCCCGGAAGCCGTGAAGCCTTAGTGGCCTCAAGGCTTGAAGGTATGAAACCTGGAATAGTAAATAGTAAAAACAATTCAAGGTATGAAACCTGGAAAAGTATATAAAATATCAAACCAATGATGAAGGCTTCATTTGTCAAGGTATGAAACCTGGAAAAGTAAGAACAATGATGATTTTGTGAGGTTCAGCCCCGAGATGTTGGCGGTTTCCTCTCCAGAGGACGCCGGGTGTTTGCGGGGTTTGTGGGTTTAGGCCTAGGCTTCTTTTGGCGCTGGATTTAACGGTTTAGGAAGTGTAGGGCTCATAGTCATAAGATTCAAAACTTCGTACAGGTATAAGTAGAATTTAGGGCGGGGTTTTGCGATGTGGGGACAGCGGTCTGGGATTTAGGTGGCTCAGATCCAGGCCTACGATTTCGCATTGTGCTTTCGGGCCCTACGGCCCAGAAGCCTGCCAGAGGAGGGCAGAATCTACGCTGAAAGTCATATCATTACCGTCCAAGCTCTCCATAGGTCAAGATCAACACCTCCGGGGGGGATCTCTTTTTCGTTTTGCAGGTGCCACCTTCCCAGACTCCAAGCTGACAACTCCTAGTCCTGGCCGCTGTGACCCGAAACAGAAACTTATGGCCCCTGACTGAGCCTGCGGACGTCGATGACATGCTTGCCAGGTATGGCTTTCAGTGGCGTGTCAGTATACTATTTTTGATGAACTGAACTCGGACAACACATGTCGAAATCACCTAGTAGTATACACGTCTGAAGAATTCGTGGTGACCCAGCCCTAAGCTCGAAGCTGCAAGGATCAGCCGCCACCCCTCACCTTGTCCTCAAGCTCCACAGGGGCCCCTTGGGCTTGCGATTTGGGGGCTTGAAGGCACCGTTTCGGGCTCAGGTCCATGTACCTCGTTAAGTGAACTAAATCTAGGATGCCCAGTAGTACCCTTATTCCCTTTTTGTAGTCCTAGGTTCCTTATAAAGTTACCCAATACCAAAAAGAGAGGCCTCTTTATTCTTAGGTTACTGGGTATCCTAGAAATGGCATATGGACCCTTCGGCCCCTTGCTTCGGGTGTATATCGCTTACTGCACAGCAGCATGTCGTGATTTCCGACATCGTCTTGGCTTGCTGCAGTGATTTCTCAGCTCCGTTTCCCACGAAATGTGTTCGTTGGGTTTTTTCTCAGAGTTGCTGGGAGTCCCTTTGTGTTCCCATTCTGGTAGAACGGAATACAACTGCATCGGATGTTACAGTGTTGGTATGGGTCCAAAGTGCCGATATCTTATGGGCCCCGCAGAGTTATGTATAGATGCTAATAACATTACCATATATTACCCCGGACATCCTGTTCGATGTATGCAGGCCCCTATTTGTATCAAAACCGCATGAAACCCTATGGAAGTCTTACACAACTTCATAAACTCCTGTCGAGCCCTGACAATATCCTCTAAGGCGTGATTTCTGTGCACCCTAAACCCTAACACCCTCAACCCGACCCCTCTAAACCCTAAACCCTTGAGATGTAGGGTCTCTGTGGATTCCGTGCCCTTTCAAAACTTGAGCCGCGCACTCGCCGAGGTCCGTTTCCGGGCAAGGGGCCCTCCAAGCCGCCTGGCATGTTGATTTAGGGTTCATCTGGGTTTAGTGTTTAGGGTTTCACCAGTCTTTCCATATCAGGGTTCCATAACGACTGGCCGTCGGGGGTCTACTAGGTTTTGTAAGAGCGTAACATTGGCTTTCAGCCTCGTTTTGTTGAGTAAGACCATTTTTGAGTGTGTGTGTGTGTGTGTGTGTGTGTGAACCTCCCTAGCACATGGGAGCAGAGGGTCACTCTTGTTGGTATTTTGTCACAATATTGTCAACATGTTGATTTCACATTGGCAAAGAACCACAAACACATAAGCATGTTGAGAACTTACAGCAGGGGACCACCGAGGCCTCCGGGGAGCGGTGGTCAACGAAGACCTTCCCGGAAAGCCTGTGAAAACGTACCTGCTTTTTCCACCTTCATTGCATCTGGGGCGGTTGTGCCAGCTGGTGGATGAGGAGTGGAAAAGACGACGAGGACGAGGACAACGACGACAAACTTTTCACATGCATACCACAATCACAACATGCCTCTCTTTCTTCCTCTTGCACTCGTACTCTTGGCCGAATCCATCAGTGTGATCAGCGTGGGTCGTTGAGACTCCAGAGCAACGGCTTTCCGTCATGGCGCCGTGGTGACCCTCCGGGGAGACCGGTGATGAACCGGGTGTTCAGCCTTCGTTCAGATCGTTCAGATTCTCCCGATGCTATTTTATCTCTCTCTCTCTGATGCTCGCATGTGCGTCTGACATGAGTGCAGGTGCAGTAACCGACGTCTAGTGCAGTAACCGGCCGCTAGTGCACAGGATTACCTCGCTATTCTGTCCTCTATTCGATCGCTTCTTTATTTCTCAGGGACTGCAAGGGCATGTGCAACTGACATGAGGGCAGGTGCGGTAACATTTGTCTAATGCAAGTGAAGCAGCGCTTCCTCCGGGAAGTAATCGGCCCTCTTCTTTCTTTCCGTCTTCGACCTCTCAAGACAACCAGACAACAAGGCACCGACATCAGCAGTTCCTACATGCAACCTTCGTTGAGCGTTGCTTGCATACACACCACAGGCACAACCCCAACACACCAAGCGCCACTCACCTGGCACTGTTGCAGTGGACAACAGGCGTCACAAGCACATTTGCAGTTGTCAGCAGTTTCAGCACGCTGCCTTGGTTGAGCCTTGCTTGAAAACAAACCACAGTCACAACGTTGGCGATCCACGCCTTCTGAAGCAATGAAGACAGGAACACCTGTCTGCCAGTGACCACGGCTGGTCACTTGGCACAACTCACTGTGCAAGACACCACCACAATACAACATGCCACAGTGCTTGCCTTTGTCGCCCCTCTGTGGGGCTGCGTGTGTGTGAACCTCCCTAGCACATGGGAGCAGAGGGTCACTCTTGTTGGTATTTTGTCACAATATTGTCAACATGTTGATTTAGTTAGGTATGACCATGCCCCACTTTTTTTTACACCCGCTCAACGCTCATTCGTTTTTTCCCTAGGGGGGGATATACGTTTTCAACATTTCAATATATTTTTCCTCATTTTTGACATCCTACCCTCAACCGTTCCTCGCAAAAAATCTCAATAAAAAATGAATAATTTTATGATAAAATATATAAAAAATTTCATCATAAAATTTATCAAAATTTTCATAAAAAATATATTTTTCCAAAATTTTCATCATAAAAATCTTCCGAAAAATATTTGTTGAAAAATTGCATTTTGTAAAATTTGTTTCACAAATTTCAGCATAAATTTTTATCAAAAAATCATTGTAAAAAATCTTTGTAAAATTTGTTTCACAAATTTCAGCATAAATTTTTATCAAAATTTATTGTAAAAAAATCTAAACATATTTATCACCCTCTTTTACAACCTTGTAATATTCCATTGTTTCCGGTTTAGGCTGTAAAATTGCTCCTTCGTTTAATTTCTTGATATAGGCGTTTCTTTTGTTTGTATATGAGGCTTCGGTATTTAAATTGCTTGTTCTGGATTTAGGTTTTTCACTGATAGCCTCAATTTTTTCTAACATCAAATCCATTTTATGATGCACCTCCGAAATCATATCATAAACTTTTTCGTTAAATTCTTCCGCTTCTTCCTCCTTCGGTTTTTCTACTATGGTTTCCTCTTTAACAACCTTGGTTTTGCTAACGGGCATATATACAATATAATATAAAAGTTTTTTTTAAAACTAAATCTTTTTAAAACTTTTCCTTGTCGCTCATACAGCAGTTGCACTTTTTACAATATGCTATGCAGTTGCTTATCGTGTGGGTTTGGTCGTTAAATTTTCTTTGCGCCGTCAGGTTCGTTCTTATATTTCCGTTTATTGACTTTACATAAAAATCTACATTGCACAATTCACAGTGCCCGTTCAATCTATCTAATAACCAATCTGCCGTAATATAGTTTTTATGGTCAATTTTCCTTTTAGCTTTTCTGTCTTGTTCCTTATATCCCTCAACCTTTCTTTTCAAATAATTGTAAATGCAGTTTTTATTAAAATCCTCATCGTCGTCATCATATTTATAAAAACTCACATTATTTAAATCGGTTGCCCTCGTGATCGCTGTCCATATCCAATTCTTATCTACTAAACAATGATTGTAATCAAATATTGTTATACCTCCCTCGATGCTGGAACCTTGGACACTATGGCAGGTAAAACAATAATTGAATATAAAATGTTTTCTCAACATATCTAACGGTAATTTTTGTATTTTCTTATTATGCTCGTCTTCCAACACTACCATATTTTCAATGATGTTTAAAATCTTGTATTTAAAATTCACTTGAAATTTATACTCTGCTGATTTTAAATACTCTCTGCATATCATCACCTCGCCTACTTCATACTCGCCCTTTCTATTTTGCTTTTTTCTTATTTGATTTGCTACTTCCTTGCAGGTGTCGTTCAAATAGGCTACATTATTTTCGTTTAGGTTCATATCGGAAGTGTATTTGAAATATTTTTCTACTAGCTCTTTGATCTTAATATTATTTTCAAAAATGTCAATATAAATATTTTCTAATTTTTTCCTGTCTTCCTCTTTTCTTAACCTCTTACAAACTTTCAAATAAATATTATATTTAAAAATTTTATCCACACAATTATCAGCATATTCTTCGTGCTCCTGTAAATTTGTTAATTCCGAGACTGGTTTTAATTGCTTGCCGTCTCCTGTTGCCACTATTATTTTATCTTGGTTGTTTTCAACAAACTCCCTAATTCTATTCAACACCCTTAAACCATTAAAATAAATCTCGTCAAACACTATAACATCATAACCGGAATAATCAAACTTTTCTAACTTCTCGTCTCCGACCGCTATGGAAAAAAACTTATTAACTGTTACAGCTTCCTTTCCGTATTTTTGGACTAGCTTATTTGTAGGACATACAAATAAAACATTCATTCCCATTCGTGCCATTTTTTCACAAATATAGCTTTTTCCCGACCCTGCATATTTTGCCCTGATCATAACACATTTGGCGCTAATAACTTTTTCTATGATATTTTTTGTATCATATTCGTCCTTAATTTTTATTGCTGTATTCTTGTAGATGGGGATTTTATCCAGTTCGTTCTTTTTCCTTTGATATGTTTCGTTCGGCAGTTTTATTTCCTCTCCTTCTTTATTCGTTCTCCATTCTCCTATACCAGCTTTCATTTCCAATACTTCCCTCGCTTTTTCCACATCTTCGGATTTAATAACAAATGCATCTGTTTTTACACTGACCGCCTTTATATATTTTTTCCTCAATTTGATGTAATCCTGACACATTTTAAAATTATGATCTTGAAGCAACAGCTCTTTTATGTAAATAAAACCGTTGTTCAATGTTGCCTTGTCTGAAACATTAACCAAATAATATTCCATACCTTCTTCTTCTGTCGTCTGTAATTGCATAGTAAAGTCATCGTTTTCTATATCGCCTTCGTAAGTTGTTTGATCCCGACATTCCATTTCTGTTATTTTGTGAATTTTACCTCCGTGCCTTAATTGAAAATCCGATGCTTCCTTAATGTTCTTAAAGACGATGCTTTTTTGGTCAGTGCTACCCGTTTTTTCCAAAAGTCCGATATTGACATTTACAATAAGTTTTTTAATCAGTTTATCCAGTTCCTCTTCGTCGCTAATATTTTTGTTCCATAGTTCTTTTACATAATCGTTATAATTTACCTCGTGAATAAAGGATGGTGTCTTATAATACAATATGTTCAGTTTATTAGTGTCAATTTGTTTCAAATATTTTCCGTAAATCAGGTTATACCTCTTGTTAAACATTAAAAAGGTGCTGGGTTTTACAATTCCGCTGTGGCTACAATCTTCAACGAAAAATAAAGTGTAATCCGACATCGTGTTAAAATTCATCTCTTTAAGGTAGTTTTTCCAGACATCGAACTGATTAAAAACCGGCACCTGTGTAATACCTACTAGTCTGCTTGTGTATGCTTTCGTTATGTCAATCTCGGTTAGGTCTTTTGGTATGGAACCCTTATCTGTAAAAAGTCCTGCCGGTGGTATGGTTTTTGCTTCGTCGTAAATTTCCAAATCCACCTTGTTATAAAACGACTTGTGCAATGGATTAAACAGGCTTTTGTTAAAATGAAACATTGCATCGTTCATATTGTTGTATGATTTTTCGTTATCAACGGCTATACATCCATCGGAAGAGTCTTTAATCAGATTTTGGGTTTTTATTATAAAGGTGGTTTTTTTAAGTTTCATTTTTATTTGTGTTATAATGCCTGCTTGAAATCTGATCTGTGGCTCATATCTAGCATTCACCAGTTCAAAAAATATTTCGGTCAAATTGTTTAGCTCGGGCACTAAATGAATAGTTTTTTGTTCTTTATCTTTACTGACCATTTTTAAAATGTCGTGTGTGTCTCTGAACATTTTAAATTCGGGTGGCTCTTCTTTTTCGTTTAAATGGTAGTCTGTGGAGGCTTTCACCAGTGGTCTTTCTTCTTCTTCGTTTTGTTTCTGTTCTATACTTTTAAGGTCGTTATTTATGGTGTATATATGGCTGTTTTTTACTATGGCATAAAACGGCTTTATTCTTCGTTTGTTGTGCTCGGGCTCGTGTTTGTAAATCAGTTTGTTGAAGCTGTTGTAAATTCTAGCTGGTATTTTGAATGCCTTAAATACCTTATCCATCTCTTCAATGCTAGCTCCATTGCTGTAAAAATCGCTTCTGCCTATGATCTCAATGATTTTTTCTCTGGTCAGTTGGTTCCTTTTGCCATATTCCATTAAGGTATCTTGGTAAAAATCGGATAGTGAATTAATCCAACATTGATTTTCTATATATGTGCTATTTTCAATTGCTTGTTTCAATGTTGTTAAGTTGCTGTTGAGGTCAGTGTAAATATAGCGATGATACATCGATACATGTTGTATTCCATCAGTTAGGCTTTCCTTCATTATGTCAAATTTCTCACCGCTTTTACTGATTTTTTCCACCTGTTGAATTTTGATTGCATCAAAAAGGTTATCGTAATGTTCCATTAGTTCTTTTACGAATTTATCAAAATCTTTATCTTGTCTTAAAATGTCCATTATTTCTTTAAATTCTTTATCTACCTTCATCGCGTCTTTACTTTTGAAACCGGCTTCATCAACAAATCTAAAAATTACCTTTTTAATCCAATCCTTATTAAAATCCTTTGCTTTGACAGTCGCCTGTCTTATATCAAACTTTTCTATGTAAAATTCCATTCCGAATTTTTTAAATGCTGGTTTAATGATGTTTCTAGGGTGTCGTGTGGTGTAAAGTTGAAAGTTCACCAAATAAGTATTCATACCTTTCTTTTCGGCTATTCTTTCGTTTAGTGGTTTTGCTTTTTTAAGGTCTTTAATTGTTTCGTTGTATTTGTCCCTCGCTTTTTCGGCTGTTCTTTTATTGGTGCTGGTAAGGTTTTTTATGAAGTTCTCGGCGGTTGCTACATTTGCGATTTTCCTATCTTTGTAAAGTGTTACGATCTGATTTAGCCTGTTTTTTGTTGCTTGGGTGATTTTGTTCGAGCTATCGATTCGCTCCTGTTTTAGTTTGTTCAGTTTCCTGACATTGCTCTCTATAAACTTGGTCATATTATAACCTATATATTAATATTTATATATTATTTTTTCTTTAAACCATTTTTAAAGAAAAATTTTTATAATAAAATTTCTATATATTTTTTTAAAGTTTTAAAAGTTCAAACCTTAAATATGGTCGGCTGTTGCCCTTTACATAAAAATTACTTTGGTTGTTCCTTTCCTCTATTCTTTCTACTTCATATGTTTCCTTGCTCCACACACTGACCCTTTCTTTTTCTCCAATTTTCCTTTTCCTGTAAATTTTAACTTTACTGCCCACTGATATCTCGGGATATTTCCGAGTTCTGGTTGCTTGTCTGGTCATATTTTGTTTTGCCTTCAATTCGTTCTTCTCCTTCATTGCTTCCTTTGGTGTCATTTTTATAGCTGAATGTTCCATTTTGTTATTGTATGTTAGCAAAATTTCAAAAATATAATCCGTCCATTGGATATTTTTTTTTCCTTTCTTTTCGTCGGCTTCAACTCTTTTATAAAGCATATCCTTAAATGTTCTAATGGCTCTTTCACTATTCTTCGCGTGTGCTCTGGTTCTATGGTGCTGTATGCCTTCATCATTCAAATATTTTTGTATCGCTTCCTTCTGTAATGCCCCCTCATCATCTGTATAAAGTATTTTTGGCTTTCCTTTCATTTTGTTAAAGCCCTCTATGATTCCTGATGCTATGCTTGCTTCATTTTTGTTTTTAATCGGGACTACCACCATAAACCGACTAAAAACATCAATCATTATCGCCCCGATGTTGAATTTTTGATTTTGGAGGTCATTTATAAAAAACAAATCAAATTGAAATTCGTAAAACGGTTCTGGTGCTATAAAGGTGTTTCTTCCTCTTATCTGCTTCTTCTGTTCAACATTTTCTCTAAAAAAATTATCAACATCTGCCATTGTAATAGTTTTATCTTTCTCTCTTGCATCTTTCAATGTCTGCTTTTTGCTTCCGAAACCTGCCCTATCATAATAAACATCATTTATTATAGAATTCTTTTTATTATCGCTCATAATAAAAAGGATTACAATTTTTTTTTATAAAAATAAAATTTTGTAAAGTATAGTGTTCATTTCTTGCCCTTTTTTATTACCAATCCTTTTAAGAAAAATATTAGAAAAGAAATTATATGCTAAAAGGTTTAAATCTAAATCATCGTCTCCGAATTTTCTATTTTTTTCTTTTCTGTATCATCTTTTTTATTTTATTCTCGGCTTCTATTCTGTATCTGTCCAATGGTTTATGTCCATATTTTAAACAGTGTCCGACATATCTGATATACCCCATCGATTCTTTATTTATATGTTTGTTTATGTTTTTGTCATTTATTTCTGCTTTTATACTTTGCATCCTTCTCTGAAAATGAAGAATACCCCATTGAATCGAGTTGATTGTTTCACGAAACATTTTGAAATTCAATTTTTCGTCGCATTTTTCGCAACGATTAAAAGAACTGACTAAATCAAAAAGGTCTTTTCGTAAAACTTGGTCACATAAAAGTTTTATGGTGTTTTGTTGGTCGGTGCACCTCGGGCATCTACATAACATATATTATAGTATAGTTTTTTTTCTTTAAACCATTTTTAAAGAAAAATTTTTATAATAAAATTTCTATATATTTTTTGAAACATTTTTATGTCAATCCACCTTGTGGCGGGTATTGCAATCCACCTTGTGGCGGGTATTGCAATCCACCTTGTGGCGGGTATTGCAATCCACCTTATAGGTGGATAGGGGACTCCTTCGGTTTTTAAGGCTTCCACCTATAAGGTGGATGGACTATTTTTTTTCACCTTTACAGGGTGGAAACCTTACAATATTTTAATTATTTTGATTTTTCTTCGCCTTGTTCTTTACCTTCGGTTTTTTCCTTCTTTTCCTTCTTTTCTTTCTTTACTTTCTTTTCTTTCTTTTCCTCTTTTTCCTCTTTTTCCTTCTTTTCCTTTTTTAAAGGCTTCAATATTACAACATCGTCCATTGAATGTTTATTATAAACACTAGTTTTTACAGCCGTTTTAGTTTCGGTAAGCTCCAAGTTTTTCATTATGTCAATGTTCTTATCGTTTAAGATTTTGTCTAATGCCTTTCTCTTGTTATGCTGTCTAGCGCTTTCTCTTTTTCCTTCACTGAAACCTTCCTCGGTTCTTCTTTTATGGTAATACAGTTTTTGATACAACGCCAGTTGTTGTTTGATATCTTCCAGTGTCAATTGGTTTAACATTTGTTCCAAAGTTGTATGTTCCATATATACTATAATATATATAATAATATTTCTTTAAAACAATTTTAAGAAAATTTTTCTATATATATTTTTTTACAAAAAAATGTTATATTTACAATGCATTGTAAATATAAGATTATTAGGCACTGGTTCGAAAAGGGGACAAACGAATTCGCGAATTAATTCCTGTTATAGCTTATGTATAACAAATTATATCGAATGTGTCATAATACTGTCCTTTATTATGTTCATCCAATAATAAAACTTGCCATTATGGGGTTTCTTCTCCTTCTTCCAAAACTTGGCAAAGGTGCCCTGTCAATATACTATACAAGTTATTTTTTAAATATCAATCCATTGTATTTAAAATGTTTTTGTTTATAACTTCAATATCATTTTTGACTTCAATTATATCAGTCTCGCATTTTTCTAATCTTTCTTCAAGCTCTTCCGGTGTAATCTGTGATTTACCCCATCCTGTATCACAAATGGCAATGCTTCCAGATTGGTCGGGTGCAAAAATGTTATTGTCGGGCGTCGTTCCTCTACCGACTTTATAACTACTTCTGTTTTCAATTATGTAAACTGTTTTACTATCTTTATCGCTCGTTGTTTTGGTTTCTTTGTGATATACGTTTCTTCTACATCTGCACGGCAAACAGTTTAAACTGGTAGGTGTCAATATAAAACCTTCGTCGTTTTTTTGTCCTTCTTTATTCTCCTTATCATTCATATTTTTAAACAGTATATTTTTTAATTTTTTTTGAATTTTAAATATTGCAATATACCTTTACAAATTTCCAAAATTGAATAACAACAACGCCTATATCTCGGCTCGGTTATTATTACCTGTTCCACTTCTTCTATCTCATTTATAGCCTCTATGTATTTGTCGTAATTCATTATATAATTAAAATATAAAATCTTCTATGTATTTATAATGAATAATAACATTCCGATCGTCAAACCGATAGACATACCGGAATACACATACAAAAACTCAAAATACGATATGATGCCGTCGCTTCCATTCCGTGGTATATTGGTTGCTTCTTCTACCGGCGGTAAAACGGTATTGATACAAAATCTCATATTGAATATTTACAAAGGATCGTTTGAAAGAATATTTATATTCAGTCCGAGTGTTCATGTTGATGATACATGGAATAGCGTTAAGCAACACATAACGGAACAAATGAGCGTAGATACTGAAAAAGAAAAAACCTACTTCGAAGAATATAATCCGGAAGCCTTGAATCAAATTATAAAAACACAGCACAAAGTTATTGACTATCAAAAAAAGAACAAACAAAAGAATTTGCATTCAATATTAATCGTCATTGATGATTTCGCGGATGATCCAAAATTCGTTAGGTATTCAAACATACTGCATTCCTTATTCACGCGCGGGCGTCATAATGCTATTTCTGTTTTGTTATCGACTCAAAAGTATAATGTCCTAGCTCCAATAGTTAGGCTAAACGCCTCGGCTTTATTTATATTCCGACTGAAAAACATGAACGAAGTCAATTCGTTTCTAGAAGAAAATTCAGCTTTGGTAAATAAGGAAGAATTGTATGAGATGTATAGAATTGCTATAAATGATGCTCCTTATTCTTTCTTGTATATAAATACAAATGCAAAAGATGTAAATCGTATGTTCTTTGTTCGCTTTGAAAAGGCTATGACGATTTCGAACAACTTCGATGAATAATAATGGCGTCCCTTTCATTAACTGTTCAAGCAAGCCCCCGTTCCCCCCCTACATACACATCTTCGCGTCAGAGAACATTTTTCAAGCCGTCTCAGCGATAGGACTTCCTGCTCTCACCGTCGGCATGACGAGAACCTTAGATGGCGACAGTTCTGGATTACTTTCGTAGGCAGTGTGTCCTTACTCAGTCTCAAACGTTCTTTTCAAGCAAAGGAACTCTCATACGAGGAACTGCGCGATGGTGGTTTGCAAGGTGGTGGTGGTGGGTTTATGAACCCCACAGATTTCGCAAAGGCTTTCGGAAGGTTCGAGCTGGTTGTGCTGAACAGTGTTGGCGGAACAGGGACGTGCTGAGACTTCTCCCTTTTTTGTGGTGGTAGTGCTCTCTGCGTGATTTCAAGATGCCTTTTAGAGGAGCTGGACGCGGAAGATGGCTTGTCGGCATCCTTCTTCGTTGTAGTCGAAACCTTAGCAATAACACGATGATGTTTAATGTCGCAACCAGCAGTTAGTCAATAATCGCACAACTAAGTAGAATCCAAGAAACCGTTAAGCGTTGCTCATTTGCAGGAATACCGTATTGAACGGCTAGTGATTGCAAACGGGATAGTGTGCATTCTCGCGGAACTTGCACTTGGACTTCGGCGCCATGTGCATTGCGAAAGAAAACTTCCATTATTGAAAGGTTCTGACATGAATATGTGTCGCTAATGCTTACAATACAAAGCAGTATGCCGAAGTTGTAGTTATTGGTAATGTGTTTTCGGGTTCAATGTATCCGAAATGGCTGTGGCATCATCAGAATGCAACATGTGGCATATCATGCAAAAAACCAAGCAGTGAAAGCGCATGCTCGTGAAAAATCAAGTCGTGAAAGCGCATGCTCGTGAAAAATCAAGTCGTGAAAACTCATGTTCGTGAAAAATCAAGTCGTGAAAACGCATGTTCGTGAAAAATCAAGTCGTGAAAGCGCATGCTCGTGAAAACTCATGATCGTGAAAAAATCAAGTCGTGAAAGCACCGTGACTAAACATCAAGGCATGGAAGAGGGTGTGAAACATGTTTCATAAAATAATGATATTTCACATTATTTTATCAAATTATCAAATCAATGAATAGCTACATAAATTTATCGCAGGTAATTTATAGACGAATTTATCACTCTTCGTTTCTTCCAATTTTTCAATCCTTTCTATACAATCCTTCAAGGTATTAAACAATAATATATCTGTTTTAATTTTTTCGTTAATATCTAAATCCTTTATTTGTTTCATATTTTCAGTCGCACAAGATTTAGAAGATCTAGAACCCATTATATATTATTATTTAGATAAAAATCAGTTTTTACTTTTGGCTTTTGCTTTCGCTTTTGCCTTAGGGGATTTTGCTCGGTTCAACTGTTTTACTTCTTTCTTTAACTCATCTATTTCATTAAAAGCTTGTTGTAAAGCACTCCATAAAATAGGCACACACATACTATAATCAAATTTTAAATATCCATCTCGTCCTTCTTTAACAATATTTCCCCATTCGCTTGGCATTTTATCAGTTAAAAAATCATTAGCAACCATACCCACGCATGATCTGTTACCGTATCTTTCTTTATCAATAAATTTATATGTTTTAGGAACTATATATTTTACCATCTCGACGGCTTTCTTTGAATTGATCTCTTTTATTTCCTCTTTTAATCTTTTGTCACTGCTGGGAGCAATTCCCCCAGAATATGAGATGTCACCAATTACATCAATACCACCATCGTTAACAGTTAATACATTTTTAGTTCCTATTTCAATTATTGTATCTCCGTTAGTGTCTGGATTTCTTAAAAATATTTGGTCTATTGGTCCTGCTAACTGAGTATGTGTAATACTTGCTTTTTCAAAGAAATTAACAGAACTACCTAATACTCTAAATTCTGGCGTTCCCGTTGCGCCGATATCCACATCAAAATCACCTTCACACGTCAATTTACCTATTATATCAACTGTTTCATTACATACTGTTGGTTTGTTTAATGTTATTCCATTAGTATCGTTTAAATTTATAAATATGTCAGATGCTGTCGGGTCTGCACTTCTGTTTGATTGAATACAAAAATTCTGCTCTATTGTTGCTATATGATTTAATGAAAAATTAGCGTTTGCTTGTTGATATATTCTGCCTCTGCTATTTATTAAAATATTGTTATTAAATGTATTATCAGTTCCATTAAAATTACAATTACCACTAAAATTAGCACTACCACCACCAGCTACATTTAATCTTGTTGCTCCTCCTGCGATTGCTCCAATCCCTAAATTATTACAATATACCGCTCCTCCCGCTGTTGCTGTATTCAATAGTAATAAGGACTGACTATCATTGCTTGTATTATAAGCATTAATATTAAAACTATGCATTTTAATGTATCCTTGTGCATTCTTGACAGTTAAAACATTACTTGCATCTGTTGTATTTTTGAATAGTTCAATACCATTACCGTTTGTTGAAGTTATTGTATCTCCATTCATTGTAACATTATTATCAACTTCCAAACTATCTACCTTTGTAGCTCCTCCTACTGATAAAAAATATCCGCTTTCGTTTGCTTTGCCTATTCCTACTTCTGCACTTGTTAAGCTTCCTAATCTCATCCTGTTAGAATTATTAACAGCGCTATTATCATTTAAAACCATAATATTACCGTCTTCTGTATTGGCGTTAGTGCATTTCAAATTATTATTAACATATATCCATTGTGCTGTTCCGTCCCTTATTCTTAACATTGGGTCAGTGTTATTAGATACTCGCCATAATTGAATGCCGTTACTTGATACTGGTAAAAATATAGTGTCATTATTAAATGATACAGCACCATTAATAAACAATTGTTTAAAAAACGTTGTTCCGTTCGTTGTGTTATTACATTCTATATATGTGTTTGTGTCAGTGTCATCATTAGTTCCGTTAATTAATCTTATGGCGCTTGCTGTTTCGTTTATTGATAAATCTAGTGAAACATTTGATTTTGTAGCGTTCGTGTATCTTTCAATACTTGTATTACTATCTACTAGTTCAATAGGATTAGTAACGCCACCACCACCTCCACTTACTCCCGCTATTAATCCATCTACCTCGCCTTTATTGTAATAGTTGGTGGCTAATTGACTATTAGTTTGATAGTTTGTTGTTAATGTTGCGGTCGTGGCATATGGTGCCAATGCTGTATTATCGATCCAGTTATTTGAATCTATTTCGGCTTTATTGTAATAATTTGTTGCTAATTGTGAATTACTTTGATAATTATCAGTTAAATTTGTGTTTATAGCATTTATACCATTAAAATTTGTTAATGCTTTACCATCTACAACGGCAATTGCACTATCTACCTCGGCTTTATTGTAAAAGTTTAAGTTTAGCTGTGTAGTGGTTTGAAAGTTATTCGCAAGGTTATTATTGATGTCAGTAATTACCAAATTCTGACCGTCATTTACGGCAATAACTGGATTTATAGCATCGTCTAAATCTTGTTGTGTTATTCCACCTCCTCCACTACCTACATTTATATTTGCTATTTCGGCATCTAC
Source organism: Symbiodinium sp. CCMP2592 (assembly GCA_905221615.1). Classification (NCBI taxonomy): domain Eukaryota; class Dinophyceae; order Suessiales; family Symbiodiniaceae; genus Symbiodinium; species Symbiodinium sp. CCMP2592. The sequence goes on along the minus strand of CAJNDT010004279.1, from coordinate 113,331 downwards.
ATATTCACGAGTTGCGAATTGGTCAGCTATTTCTGAAACGCCTGTGGCAGAGATTCTATATATTTGATTTGCAAAAACAGTATTGAAGTTATTTACAGTAGCCATTATTAAATTAAGTAGATTTTTTTAATTTAATAATGTTTTATTTATTTAGTCAAGAACCGTTGAGGCACTTTCGCTTAATTCAAAAATGTGTTCGCTCACCATTGTAACATAAACCTGTTCTACACCTAAGGCGAAGTTTTGGTTGGCTCCTCGGATTTTAAACGTGATTAAGGAGCCCATTTTGGTGTTACTTCCTGTGAAATTAACGTCTGGTTGCTTATCGAAATTTATTCCTCCAATAAACTTATCATTGGCGTATCTGTAAATGTCAATTGAAAAGCCATCGTAATAGGGCGACATAACATTGACTGCACGACGTAAGAAATACATCGCTTCTGATAAACTTTCTATCGCCTGTTCGGGGAACTTTTTGTTTGCGATCTGAACGTAATATGAGATTTGCTTGTCGCTGTCTATAACACCTTCTAAATTATCAATGGAAGCAACCATGGGATGATAAAACCACGTCCATTTCTTTTTTGCGAAATTTCCTGCCGTGTTATTATTTTGAATGCTTGAATTGCTAAGAGTAAAGAACATCTGAGATAATCGCGTTGAAGATTTAACAATATTCATTTTAATTTCTGTATTTCCTGAGGTGAAAGTTTGAGAAAAACTGTGATAGGCGGGATAAACCATGCGTAACCTGCCACCTTTGATTAAATGTGACACCACGTTATTATTCACGGAATTATCGACTGTTATTAAATCGCATCGAAGGATACAGTTTTGAATAGCCCATGATGTGGTAGTATTTCTGGTGGTAAAATATAAACCATTTACATCGTCTTCCGCCTGCGTTCCCGCCACGGGAGTGGCTGGATTGATTACCGGTTCCTGTGGATCAGAACAAATTTCAAAAATAAACTCTAATGGACAATATCGAATAGGCGGATAATACCCAGATTGAACGAAGCCACAACAAGGCTTATGACCCATCCGCACGAATTTACCTTGTTCAATTCCTGTCGTGTTGGCTCGTGTAAGTTTTGGTAAAACAATTCCTCTATCATTTCTATCAGTCGTAGCCGTGGCGTTATGTCCTTCAATTGCAAATGCATAAAGTCGGTTGATTCTGCTGTCATATCGTGTCAAACAACCTTCCTGAATATCGTCTAGGTTTCTTACTTCTTCCGATTTAAATGATTTCATTTCTTCACATACTAAATTGTAATTATCAACGTCGTTAATTTGTTGTCCCGATGCGTTGCATCTATAACGAGTAAAAAAAGCGTGGCTTTCTCCTAGTGGTCTTAAATACTGTCCTGCTGTTTGCGACGTATTGACGACATCAAAAAATAAACAGATGCTAGACATATCAATATAATTGTTATCTTCGCCTGTAATAACAAACTTAATATATTTATTACCATTGTTGCTACTAAATATGTTTCCAGATACACTTGGAAAATGAACCTGCTTACGATCAGTGATATACGCGGCGCTTTCTGGAAGTCCGAACTGTAAAGAATTTATCATGTTATCCTGAGTTTCGGCAATGACTAAATCCATAACTTATATATTATTTATTAGATTTTTTATTAATATTATTATATTTTTTATGTGAATTTAAATTATTAATATTTTTTGAAATTTGCTTTTCTAACTGTGGGTGCGCTACATCTGATACATCCGCTTCAACTATTCCTCTAATGGTTTCATACGACGAATTGTTAATGTTTTTTATAAGTTTGTTTTTAAACTGGACATTCTCGGGGGTTTTTCCTACCCTTATTTGTTCCTTTGGTTTCCTAGGCTTGTTAAGCATTATATTATAGTGTTTTAGATAATTTAAAACCACCCTTGCTCGGGGATTGTTTCATCTATATTCAAAAGTTCATTTATGTCATGGTTCTTGATAGGATTGAAAGAACTAGTAGGATAATTTATAGCGCCACTGTCAAGACTACTAACAAGATCTCCCGTTTTTCTAAATCGCTTATGTTGTTCTGTCGGTTTATCCAAACCGAATATCGGGGCAACCAAGCTTATCACTGGCGCGTCGTATGTTCTAGTCTTATAGTTTTTGCCCTTGAACTCTTTGTTTAATTCTAAAACAACGCTACCACCCATACTATGACCTAATAGGGTATCCACTTGCGGATTTTCCAATAATACTCGCCTAGCTTCTTTGTAGCGATCCATTTCCCTTACTCTTCCCGTTTTGAGGTTGGTGAAATTTTGTTGCCAATCCCTCGTAGAAGTTGTTCCGCCGATATACATTTTATTCCCTTTGACGAAAATTTTATTGTTCTGATCGTAAGCTAATTTGATTCCCTGAGTATTAGAAATTTTGCCGTTAGATTCTAGCATCTTGTTTAGTTGTGATTCTATTTTTGTCATGTATATAAAAAAATATAAATTATTTTTATCAATAATATTATATAGCCTTATCATGAGCATCAGACCACTGACATATAAAAAAGTTTATGTAAATTCAAAATACCGCACATCTAACAGTCGCAGTATAAGCGACTTTCAAATAGAATTAAGAGAAAATTTTGAAATTCCCGACGGAACAATTATGCAAGTCCATGAGTTGGCAATTCCGAACACTTGGTATTCAATTAATAGAAATAATCAGAACCTATATTTTCAACATACGGTTTTAGCTCCTGCGACACCAACTGGAACAGTTTTTACAAGAATTGAAATACCAATAGGAAATTATACCCCGCCGGAATTAGCAAATATTATACAAACGGAATTGAACTTCTTTTTTGATGTGGTAGGCAGAGATAATACATATACTGTTACTTACAATACAATATCGAACAAAATTACTATTGAGTCAAACTATACAGAAGTAATTTTTATTGTGCTTCCCGATAATATGATTGCAGTAAATGCAGGCTCTTTTTCAAATAGTATTGATTTAAATAACATAAACAGTATAAACGATACGTTAAATACACCGCAACCCTTGGATTTTTCCACGACAACATCGCCTTGGGTTTCGGGATTTGTTAATTTGTTGAACCATCAAGACCTTTATATCTCGTGCCCAGAACTATCAAATAACAATTTTCATAGCCCTTCATCTTTTTCAAACGCTATAATAAAAAAAGTGCCTGTCAATGCTTCTTTCGCTGGTATTATAAATGATCCATATGGCATTACCGATTATGATTTTGTAAATGTATCGCGTCGTTCTATAAGACGACTAACATTCAGAATAACGGACGAAACAGGCAACCTTATAGACTTTAACGGCATAAATCTTAGTTTTAGCCTCCTCTTTCATAATACCGAAACTACATGAATTACGATAGAAAATATATAGAATGTTATATATATATATATGACAGAACAAAGCTCTGAAAATGTAGCTATCAACAATGAACCCGAAAACGAAGCAACTGAAACACAACCAGAAACAGAAACGCCAACACCTGAACCAGCTAAGGAAAACCAAGAGCGAGTAAAAATAACAGATGTTATGAAAAAATCTACCGAATGCCAAGATTGTAAAAAACCTATGAATATAAAAACGTTGAGATATAGTCATCCTAGTGTATGTGAAAAGAAACCAAGTAATATTATTGACAAGCCGGTAAAAAAATACGCTCCGAGAACTAAAACAAAAATAAAAGTGGAACCATTGTCGCCAGAAGTTCAAGAAAATAATTTAGTGGAACATCAACAAAATCAAGAAATGGTGTCACCACCTTCAAAAGCTACACCATCTAAACCACAGCGACAACCGCAACAAGAACAGCCGACGCAACCTTCAAACCCTTATGCAAATTTAACACAACAGCAATTAATACAATTACAAATGAAATCGATGAATGCCGAAATTATGCGAAGGAAGCAAGAAAAATCAGATAATATGTGTAAAGCTATGTTTCAACCAAGAAGTAAAAAATCTAAATAATAATATATACAAATGGTTCTATATAATAGGTTCAAATTTCAGAAAAATAAAAAAATGCATAAAAAAAATCCTTAGATAATCCTGTCGTGAATACTCCCGAAGATCTGGTATATAGGCAACAAAACATAGATTATTTGCTCAACTTAAAAAAGCAACTGGAAGCGAGAGAAGCTAAGGTGCAAAACATGGCGTTTAAGCGTAGGTTATTAGAGGGTCAGATGAAAGCAAACTACGAAAGCGAAATAGCAAGATTGAAAGGGGAAATGCACAATCCAAGAATACCCGAAACTTCTCTGGAACATCTCAGGAAAAGACAGGAATATTTAACCGAATTAAGCGAATCTATTTTCTAAAACAATATATAAAAAAGAATGGTAGTTAAAAATGCCGGAATACAATTTCACAGAAGATCTAGATATGAAGATATTTTGGAACTGGTTAATGATAACGAAGATGCGTTAAAACCCTTTCCTAATCGAGATGCTGTATTCTATAAACAAAGTAATAAAGGATCGCGGTTTGATGGAAAAGACCATTTAGATAAATTAAAAGTCCAAGAAAAACAAATAGCGGAAAGAATTGTTAGAGATCATATGCTACGCGAATACGCTAGTGATAACAATTTAACACATAGAGCATTATTTACAGAACATGACCGCGCAGAGCCGGAACAACCCAGATCACCAGAAGTTTTTAACATCGCAACAGACGCCGATACCAATTCTGTAATTGAAGAATACGGAACGCCACAACAACAGTTATTCGAAATAAACGAAACATTACAAAACGTAGCAACTGCACACCAAGGCAATCAACAAGCGATGACACAAGCGCATCAACAACAGTTAGACAGAGAAGAAGAAGGCGGATCAGGAATTCTTAGAAGTCTAGGAAGTGGTGCATTAAGATTAGGGGGAAATGTTGCGGGCAATATGGCTTCGGGTATGAATTTTTCATCTGCTATGTTATCTGGTATGACACAAGAAGCTATGCAAACATTATTAGAAACATTAATGCGAAGAATAGCGCCACCACCAAGACCGCTATTAGATTTTACAGGAGACGCCAGAGAGAGGCAATTTACAACATATGAGGCAATGCCAATACAGAACGTGCAATATTTACAACCATCTATAATATTAGAACCCCATCAACCCAATGTAGGAGCAACACAACAACCTTTACCGATAGCATCATCAAGTCAGCCTACAATTGCAGAACTACCACCAAGACCACAACGACCAACACAACCTAAAACAAAATCCAGACCCAGACCAACACCTAAAACATCACAAGCACCCCCACAACCTAATTTTCAAGAAGGAGGAGCGTCGGGTTCAGGAAGTAATGAAGAAAGAACACCACCTAGACCATCAACACCGCCACGAAATGAACCCAGAAGAACCCGCTTAACGAGAAAAACAAATTTGAAGGAAGGAACGACGGAAGAGCAAGAGATGGCATCACCAACGTTAATAATTCCTAGTAAAATCGGAATCCAAAAATTAAGGGAAGTCTTTGAGGAAGCGAACAATAGAAAAACAATAAACGCTACTACTTATAAAAATTTTAGAAGCATATACAACAATTGGATAAAGTCCGCAGGTGATAAAGATATGAAAAAACAATATCTTCAAGAACTAAAAGAACTGTATAGAAAAAATGTTTATAAAAAATAGAATTTGCTTCAAAATATTTCAATAAATTCATATTCTTTATTGAAATATTTATTTATCATATCACCTCACCAAGTCTAGGTTTTATCACGCAGGGCTGTTGCTCTGTTCCCCCAGCTGTGCCAACTGCCCGTGGAAGCGTGTCCTTCGTCGGCTTTGAAACAAAGCAAACAAATAAAACTATTATAAATACTAGCCAAAAATTTCAAGAAGCTGTATTGTCATAAATCTGTCCTCGCTGTCCATTGCTCGCAATGGTCTGAGCAAAAGTCCTCGTCAGGGAACTACAACATAAAAATACAACATAAGATCATTTTAAAACCCACCTTCAAATGGACTTCAAAAGGAATACCGCCCATGAGATGGTGCAGTGATCATCGGTCGCCCCAGCAACGTTGAAGATCACCTTTCAAGGGCAACCAAAAATACAAACAAACATTTATCCATGTATTAACTACATAAAGAAAGGTTTCAAAACAACCTACCTCATTTCTTTGGACGTCCTCTACGCTTGGGCGTAGAGATGCTCATCCTCTCCACTGGCGTCATCAGCTCGTCTTTGCCCCCGTCTTCGTTGTCGTCTTCGTTGTCGTCATCGTCGTCGTCGTCATCGTCATCGTCGTCGTCGCGCGGGGGAGCTGAACCAGTAAAACTATTATACCCACGTCTCTTTCTATTCTTAGGCTCTTTCGTCATAGCATCGTATAGTTTTTCCCAACTAATACAACCATCATCCGAACCAAAAATATTAACGATAATACCTTCCATAGAACGCCGAACCAGTTGATCACAGCATTCCTTCAACAAAAGAACCTCGCCTAACTCATTATCTACAAGGGGTAGGGTAAGATCAACGAGCTGTTTAATACGAAGCTCTACCTTATTATGTCCCGCTAAGGTAGGAATAGCTTTTAACAAGTCCTTGTTAGCTACGTTTTTAAACAGCTCGTTGATGCACTCTTTGGGGTTGCTTTTGGACTTCTCCACTAAATCCTTAACATGTTTTACAACCTTATCAAAAGTCGAACACTCAACGTCCGAACTTTCCATACGGTATCTTTTGCCTCGAAGCTCTTCATCAATAAGCCGACACCGCTGAATCTTAGAAGAATAACCCGTTGTAAGCTTAAACCCTTCCGTATCTCCCGATTTACGCTTTTTAGGTGCTCCCCCTATTTGAATAAAAACCTTGTTGCCGTTAGCATCCAAGGTTTCTTCCACGTCCGTGCCCTCTTCATCCACAGATTCTTGGTCAGAAGCGTCAGCGTGAAGCCATTCATCGAGCAAATCGCCGACTGCATCAGAACGTGTAATATTCCATGACTGCCGGTCATAGGATGCGTCGTAGGTGTCATGGATCTTCTGCCTGACGTTGCCGATGGTGTCACTTGCTTCAACATCCAAGGAGACAGTCTTACCCGTCGAGGTCTGAACGAAGATCTTCATAGTCTGCCTCAACGGCAGAAGATACAACAACTAATTATGAATGAAACATCCGACTTAAAATGCACATAAAGATATTTTAAAGAATATTCCTAAATGAATGCAGATGTGCGAAGGTGGATCGGAACAGGCAGTGGATGTTTCAATGTCTTCATCGGGATGAAAGGTATCTGCCTCGCTGATTGCCTCATCGCGCAGATTGTTTTCATCCCGATGAAAGGTATCTGCCTCGCTGATTGCCTCATCGCGCAGATTGTTTTCAAAATCTTGAAGATCTGCCGCATCAATACCATCGCTGAAAGATAAAGCCATTCGTTGTAATTCCTCGTCGCCATCAACAGGCTCACCGCGAAGGTATAACTCGGCAAGACGAGCGCAGAATTGCCTCTCATAAGGAATTTCACCAAATGCGATGTCCGGTAAAAGCTCACGGTTAAGACGTGCCACCATCACGTGCCGGTCTGCCATACTGAGATCCATGACCTTGCTGAACCAATTGCAACCATGAAAAAACCTTACTACAAAAAAAATCTGAATACCACGAAAAACTTGAAAATTAGGGCGAGTGGCGTCAGGGGATGCGAATTGAAAAGAGTTGAAACACTCTAAAAAGTTTGAAGCAACAAATGCTATTGCGGATAAGCAGAGACACCACGGCTAAGCGCTCACGACATGCAAAACATGCAAGGCTCACAGAAGACGCTTCGCAGGTCGCCTTCTTTTTTGCTTTCACAGGTGGCTTGACTGGTATGTAGCTACACGGCTGAGTCTGCCATAATGCAGATCTTTTCGCAACACTTTGGTCGCTTTACCAAAACCGACGAGGAACAAAAGTAGTTCATGCACTCGTCTGCTTCAAGTTAAAATTCATTTCGATTCACAAAACTCAGCGTAGCCCCAAAACTGACGCACTAGTGAAAGTGCCTATACAAAGCGCTCCTCACATGGAGAAGAACTGATCGTCGTAGTCGTCGTCGAAGTCGTCATCTGGTGATGAACTCCCGCACGAGGTGGACTCGGGATCACGATATGCTAGTCCATAGGTGTATTGACGGTTGCGGTCGCGATGAACGTCAAGGTAGATATGAACTATCCTTGGAATCCATGCCAATTGATCGACAAGGGAGCGACTGCTATCAAAATCCAAGTGCCTCACACGTGTGTTGTTGATCCTGATTTCCTCGACATCGTAAAGAAGGGTATAGGGTGCGATGAGTCGTCCGATCGGGAACACCGACACGAAAGTCCATGGAATGACCTCCCAACGGACGATGTCCGGAGGCATTCCGTCATAAATCTCATAAATCTCCATGAACATGTTGGGCGGGGGAATATGCCTTGTCATTGGATCACGCGGAGAAATTTGACGAAAATTTCCTCCATTGTAGTAGTCGCTACCATCGTCTTCTTCTTCGTTCCTTTCATCTGCCAAATAAACGTCCAAGTAGATATGCATATCGTAATTTCTTGGAGTCCATGCCAATTGACAGACAAAGGAGCGTCTGCTATCAAAATCCGTGCGCCTCACACGTGTCCCATCTACGACGATGTCCTCGACCTCGTCAGGGGTATATGGATACATGATCTGTCCGATCGCCATCGTCGACACGTGATCCCACGAAAGGGTTTGATAACACAGAGTTGATCCACCATCCGGAACTGAGTGATACTCAATTTGAACCCTCAAATGTCCAGCCATGGCAATCACTCTACGAATTGAAACACTCTAAAAAGTTTGAAGCACAAATGCTACGACGGAAAAAATACATCAACCAACTCACAACCGCTCATGACAGACTGCGCATGACGCCCTGCTCATGACATGATTCACAATAAAAGTTTTAAAAGTTTTAAAAACTAAAATATATAGTATTATATATATATATATAAATGAAAAAATCGGTTCAAGATGAATTGTTTGAAATTCTTTACAAACAAGCAAAACATGAAGTAGAAAAACTTGACATCATCAAAGAAAGCAGGGAAAGTAAAATTGAGGAAATAAAACAAAAATGCGTGATAGAAAAGGAAGAGCAAGACCAACTAGATAAGGAAATGAAGTATTTAGAAAGGCAAATCGAGCTACAAAAGGAACTGATAGAATTGTTTGAAAATAATAGTTAAGAATTTACAATGATCATTTACCAAGCTCTTTAACCAAGACAATTTACAATAATTTTTGATAAAAAATTATGATAAATGAATTTTACAAAGATATTTTATAAAAATGCAATTTTTCAACAAATATTTTTTCGGAAGATTTTTATGATGAAAATTTTGGAAAAATATATTTTTTATGAAAATTTTGATAAATTTTATGATGAAATTTTTAATATATTTTATCATAAAATTCTTGATTTTTTATTGAGATTTTTTGCGAGGAACGGTTGAGGGTAGGATGTCAAAAATGAGGAAAAATATATTGAAATGTTGAAAACGTATATCCCCCCCTAGGGAAAAAACGAATGAGCGTTGAGCGGGTGTAAAAAAAAGTGGGGCATGGTCATACCTAACTGATTTCACATTGGCAAAGAACCACAAACACATAAGCATGTTGAGAACTTACAGCAGGGGACCACCGAGGCCTCCGGGGAGCGGTGGTCAACGAAGACCTTCCCGGAAAGCCTGTGAAAACGTACCTGCTTTTTCCACCTTCATTGCATCTGGGGCGGTTGTGCCAGCTGGTGGATGAGGAGTGGAAAAGACGACGAGGACGAGGACAACGACGACAAACTTTTCACATGCATACCACAATCACAACATGCCTCTCTTTCTTCCTCTTGCACTCGTACTCTTGGCCGAATCCATCAGTGTGTGCGCGTGCAATTCGAGGTTTGGGCCTGAGGGTTTTGGGTTTAGGGTTTAGGAGAGATGCTGGTAGAGGGGGTTGGAGGTCGAGAGTTCGCGGCTTGGGCTTCCGGGTCAAGTCTATGGGGGAATTAAGACTTACTAGGCTTTGGGCCCAACTTCAGGATGTGTGGGGTTTCAGACTTAATATTGTTTGCTCGGTTTTTGGGATCATGGCGTAGGATTTAGGCTTGGCGTGGGCTGGTGGAGTAAATTGAGTCCCAAACTTAAGCGACCCTCGATAGTGGATCGTTATACTCGCTCCTCCCTGTGTTCATCCGTGCTCCTGACGCCCTTTAGTTCAAGTTTAGCGTGTCGCTCTCATCGGGGACCCGAATACAGCACCCTGAATGACAGGCTCCTTATCCTGAGGAGCCCCACCCTTAGTTTTGTGACCCCCCCCCGCCATGCGGTTTTCCGTGGAAACCACCAAATTTGGAGTTTGCATTTAGGGCTCTTGATTCTAGTTTTTAATGATCATGTGATGTAGCAGCTAAGGTTACGGCTACGAATATGCTAGCTAGAGCCAGAAGTAACATAAGTACCTGTACCCCTGATTAAGTTACTGCTGCTCCTACTTACTACAGTATGTCCTGTGGTGCTGCAGCTGGACGATCTTTACCGCAGGCTCTGAGCACATCCAAGTCAGGTGCACTTGCACCGTGCAGCAGCGGGCTAAGTCCCGACACGAGGTGCGTCAGTCTTGGCGCCAGCGCACGTTTGGTGCTGGTTGGACTCTAGTCGTAGGGATTCTGCAGATTCCCAGATCGCTCAGGCGGTAGTCTTGCAGTTCTTGGATGCCTTGTGTGACAGACTTCGGCAGATCGCCAAAGATCTGGATGATGCATACGGATGCTTCCCGTAGAAGACCCGGGGCCCGTCAAGGGTTTTGCTGGGATTGCAACCGGGCTGTCGTGCCAAGCATCGACCACGTCTTGTGGTGCTGCCCTGGGCAGGGAGGATTCTTCCGGAATCCACTTTTAGTGAGTTGCGCTTCACTGGCTCTATGTGCCCGTAGCATAACATAGAGGCCTTTATAGTTACCTATACTATTTTGGGGGTTCCTAATTGTAATTATAGTATGCAGGGCCCCAAAACCCTATTCTCATTATTGAGGCCCCTATAATGTACATCTTCTAAGCCGCCAAGTCCCATGACCGGAAAAGCTCAACGCTCTTCAATCTCCAAGCCCTGAAAGCTCAGGTTTAGATGGTGGCAAGTCGCCTTTCTCTGAACATCGAGCGCCTGGTCTTCCCGAGGGGGCGGCTTCAGGGTTTGCATAGAGAGCAGGGAGGGTTATAGTGTTGTTCTTTGTTTGCCAGTGGCTTCCCGGTTGCTTCAAGGATTTGCGGCTTGGGATTCGGTGTTTCAGAGTTTTGGTGCCTTGGGTGTTAAGTTTTACTCTTACGTATCAGGCCTGGAGGTTTGGTTTAGTGGTTTGCCATCGTTTGCAATGGAGGTGGGGTTCAGATTCTTCTCAGCATTCGGAGCCATAGGGTATGCCTGAACCCTACGCAACCCAGATTATTGAGGGCTTTGCATGATTGTTTCCTCTGTGTGTCCTGAAGTACGTAGTTTTTCAGGGGCTTAAACTATATGGCTAAAACCCCCAAAAGTAGGCAAAAGAATGGCCCAGCATCCATAAAAGGCTCAAAGGACAACATATGTGTCGGTAGAGCTGCACGCACAGAGGGTTCCAAATGCAGGGTTTGCAGCCAAAAGCCGATCTGCAACTGGCGGGAGAGCCTGCGGTAGCTCCCGAAGATGTCGATCTCCAGAATCTAGACCCCTGAAACTGAAAAGCCCGGAAGCCGTAACGCCACGCATCGAAATCCCTCCATCTAGGATTGGAAACTCTTAAAATCCATGCATTTCAATGTTGCTTTCGAATCTGATATACAACCTTTGGTTCGTCTTTCGCCGGAAAACGCTGAAGACCGGGCCTAACGAGTAGACGTAGGGCCTATGGCATCCTAGGGCCTGTATAATTATATAGTGGACCCCAGAAAGTTGGAACATGGATTTAGGATGATTCATGCTGGGATTCCCTATACTTTGCTTTAAGGGCATGAGGCTACTGATGTTCCAACTTTCTGGCTTCTACTGTATGTCTATTTAACAGCCGAGGAGCTGCGAAAAGAGAACCTGCGCCTCCCCACGCTTCTCTTCTCCAGGTGTCTCGGTTTGTACCCTTAGGCTCTACGGACTCATATTTTGAGGCTTTTGGGCCCAAAGACCATACTATATAAGGCTTTTGGGCTATTTTGAGCCTTAGGGGTAGGGTTAACCAGGAGATCAGGACTCAAGCTTTACCCAAAGGCCCCAAAGTGGTTCCTTTTTGGGGTTCGTATATAGAATCCTATAGGGTAATCCCCAAAAGGAACTACTTTGGGGCCTCTGGGTAGGGGTTTAGGGCTTGAGGCTTTGGCGTTGGAGGTTTGCTCCTGGCTCTTTTCTTCAGGGTGTTGCGGGTTTAGGGCTTTAGTTTGAGTATCGCACCGCAAAGAAACAAAGAAGTCACATTCGGCATGAACCTCAGAAGCCTGAGGACAGATACTTCTGATCCAGGGTTCTGGGTTGAGGGTCTAGGTTTCAGTGTGTGAAATTTGGGAGTTTCCGAAAATTAGGGTTACCTTATTTTGGGGTCCTTATAATAAGGATCCTACTACGTAAGGTGCTATATTAGGGTCCCCCTAATTCGGAAACTCCCATTTACAGTGTAGGATTTACTTGTTTACGGCTTCCCAGCCGGATTGAATGATCAGAAGGTTTAGGGTTTATAGGGTTTGTAAGCATGCAAAGGACGAGCCTGCAGAGGCCGGAAGTGTCACCTGGGTCATGAGCCAGAAGTCCCAAATTCTGTCAAACCCGCTCGGTTCCCTCATTGATATCGCCAAGCTAACAAAACGTGCACTTGTGGCAATCCGGTATGATCCCTGAAGCCATCAGCCTAGGCCTAGACATGGAAAATCACGATCGTTTGAAGCATCCTGGTCGTTGTTGCCGGCCAATCCCGATGTGTTTCTGTTTTGCACAGAAACCCTAAACCCTTATCCCCTCGCCAGCGCCCTGCAAAACCATCCCAAACCAAAGTCTGCTTCTCTGGGCCCCGTGACTGGACATGAAGCTCCAAGAGATGCCTTGTGGAGGCGAGATGGGTATGCGGAGGACGCGACTCAAACTGAGAGGGTGCTTTAGGGTTGAAGAACTTTGGGGTGTAGAAGTTCGGGTTTAGGGTTTCCTCAGCACTCTTTGCCATTTGGCAGCTTAAGCCCACACCCTAAACCTAGTACAACGTGGTTTCAGACGAGATGAACTAGAAGAGGACTGGGGAAATGAAGAACCCCCGGTCCGAACCGAATTTTGCGGATGTGCATGTATGTAAATATGCATGCATATATATGTACACATGCATATATATATATATATATATGTAACGGCGGCTTGTGCTCGCACATGTATATACTATACATATATATATATATATATATATATATATATATATATACATACATGTACGTGTGTGTGTGTAAGGTCTCGACTGCGGTTAAGGCTGATGTAAGACTTCAAATACCCAAATACGCGGTTACCCGAAGCTAGCGAAAGTAAACGACTCTCAGATTTCAGCTTTGGCTTCATCCCAGTGCCTGGAAGTTTCGGGCTCAAGGTCTCAAGGTGATCGGTTTCAGTGTACTCAGAGCTTTTGGCTTATGGGAAACCATGCCGTGAGACTCTCGGATTAGGATTGCAGGGTGTTTCCGCAGCGCTGTTTCTTTCTGCCGGCATGATGTTGTAGTATCCTTAAGGTACTCCCTAAGGTTCCCTTACAGTCCCCTAAGGATTCCTTATACCCTCCCCCCTTGAACCACCCTCCCTTAAGGATCCGAGAATGGTGCAGAGCAGAGCCACTCCTGACTCATCCAAGACCTTTCTTGCAACCCCATAGTCGCTTTTGACACATGGGAGTTTCCGAAAATCGGGGACCCAAATATAGTACCCTAAATAGTAGGATCCTTATGATAAGAAGCCCAAAATAAGGTACCCCTAATTATCGGAAACTCCCACATCAGTTTATAGAGTCATACCAGACCTGAAGCGAAGCTCGTCGACCTCGGAGGAGGTTGGGGAAGATAAAACGCCAACTATCACCCCGACGCCCCAGAAGAAGGCAGGGTCCGACGAGCATCGTGGGGATCAAAATGTGTGTGCCCATAGGCCCCAAAGTAGTTCCTTTTTGGGGGTTCGTATATAGAGTTCTATACGGTAATCCCAAAAAGGAACTACTTTGGGGCCTCTGGGTAGAGTAACCAATACACTTTTAAAAACGGAGATGAGGCCCTAGAAACGATGCTACATCTACCTTTCTCAGCTACCTTCCTAGACCCTCTATCTACCCTCTATTAGACCCTAAATGCCCCTTATTTGGGACCATATACCCCTATTTGAGGGTACAAGGAGGGTCCTGGTTGGTAACTCGAGGTAAGGGTTCAGACCATGGTCTGTGCCCTTGAGACTTCCAGAGTCTCACCAGGTAAAGGTTCATGGATTTTAGGGTTTAGGGAGTTGGGGGCTTAGGGTTTAGGGGTTTGGGGGTTTAGGGGTTTAGGGGTTTAGGGGGTTGGGGGCTTAGGGTTTGGGGGTTTAGGGGTTTGGGGGTTTAGGGCTTTAGGGGTTTAGGGTTTAGGGTTTTGAGGGCTCAGGTGTGTCTAGAGCTTCGGGCTAGTGAGCAGGAGTTCGGCGGTTATGGGAAGCCCTAAGTTTTTTTTGCAACTTCTGTTGAATACCGCAACACTAAGGTCTGATAGAACCTTTATGGGAAGTTTGGGGTTCTGTTGCTGAGGGTTTGAGGGCTTGGGGCTGCGATGGCTTGAGCTGTTGGATGGAAGCTAAGGGCGTGAATTACTTTCGTGGTATGCGGCTGCCTTCTGTAGAAGTCCCATCTGTTGCAGCTTGACCTACCTCTGGGACAGCTTGGCATGTTGAATGGACAACCAGCATCCACTGCAGCACTCTTTCTGAGAGCAGTCGTCCTGAGAGTGGTCATGACCTAGCGCCTCCGTTCCCAAGCGTTCTAGCCGTGAGCTCCTGTCCTCGATTGCACCAAATACATCTGAAACGTAGCTCGAAAAGCGCAAGCCCGGTTTGGGAAACGCGGAACTCTCGTGAGCCCTTCGTGCCTGTACGCATAAACCATCGTAGACTCTAAGCCCCCCCCAAATCCTCGGAAGCGCCGGCCCAGTCCTCGAGCGTTTAAAGGCTCAGCCCTACAGGTATTAGATGTGGAGTCATTACTAAATCAGTATACCTTTTGTTCTTCTTAACTATTACTACTATGAAATGTCATGTAGGGCTGCTACAATTAGTTATCACTACGGCGTTACGACAGTTACGATGATCACCACTTCGGCCCCTGTATCCTGAAACATAAGGCCCCAGACCCTTACTCCTCCCACACCCACAAACCCTGCATCAGCCAAACCCTTTCTAGGAGTTCTGGCGCTTACATCTGAGGGCACCTAATATAGGGGCCTAAATTTGCAATCGTCTTTGAAGGGTTCCTTATGAAAATTTCAGCATAATGGGCCCCAAAACCCTATTCTAATTATAAAGGCCCCTATATTAGTGGATTCGGTTTAGGGCCTTCCATCGCGTGGAATTGAAGTTCGAGTCGAATCGCGCTGAGCTTTAACACCAGACTCTGTTTCCCAAAGCCTACACCCAGACCCCCGGGAGGATCCAAAAAGTAGATCCCGTAATGCGGGTTCCTATAAAGTACCCTTAGTAGCATAGGGCCCCCAATTAGGGGATCTACTTTCGAGATCCTCCCGAATGTCTGGGAACTCAAGCCGAAACCCCCACAAGCCGCCATCCCAAGCGGATGCCCTAAACCCTGAAACCGTCCCAAATCCTAGAGCCTAGATCCGAAACCCTACCCCGAAACCACCGGGGGGTTCCCCAAACCCTACAGCTCTGAACTCGAAGCACCTGTGAGGACTCGGGTCTCAAACGAGTGAGTTAAAAAAATATTTGTAGTTTTAAATCGAATTGTAAAATAAAATGAGAACAACAAAATTACAAAGCAAGCCAGGGCCAGTCGTCACCTTGCTCGAAATGTCCGATCGATTGGATGCGGGTGGCGCTGGAAAAGGCGCGACTCTGGCACTACGGTGTGAAGGAGCTGCACAAACAAGAGGTCTCCCCGCACTTGCTGCAGCAGTTCGTCAATATCGGCTCCTATCATCAGAAGCACGACCTTGGACAGATGAAGCTTGCGGCGTGGGTGGAAATAGTGGAGACACACGTGATGGACAAGGCCCTCCGTCAGGGCAAGTCGCTAGAGCTCCGCGACAAAACCCTCCATCGACTGCAGGAAGCCATGGGCTTCGACTTGGCGGCCAATCGTCTCAAAAGCCAGAGGGAGCTCTCGCAGTGCAGGAGCCGCGTGACGCTCTAGCGGCCAAGGCGAAGGCATTCGTCGACGAGTATGTGCGCTTTGAGGCCTACGGGAAGGCAGAGTCGCTTGAAGCCCTACAGCCCTAAACCCTAAAGCCCGGCCAGCTAAAGCATATTGTAAGGGCTAGAATAGGTACCAAAACCGTTCCAAACCCATTTTGTAACAGTAACCCTTAAGAAACCCTTTGGAGGAACAGTATTCTAAGCAGTAAGGCCCGACATTACACCCTAAACCCTCAACGCGTAAAGGAAGCCTCTCAATCCTTGAAGTATTCTAAGTATTACGGCCCCTATCTCCCAGATCCCAAGCCCTAAACCCCAAAAGCAAAACCCTAAACCCGAAAAAGCACAACCCTAAACCCCAAACCCGAAAACAAAGCCCTAAACCCGAAAAACACAACCCTAAACCCTAAACACCAAAAACAAAGCCCTAAACCCGAAAAACACAACCCTAACCCCTAAACCCCAAAAGCAAAGCCCTTAAACCCGAAAAACACAACCCCTAACCCTAAAGCATGAACCTGAGCGTGTTGAAAAGAGGTTGGCTTTAGTGCACCGACCTCAAGAGACGGGCCAGGCTCGGGAGCTTCGTGTTCGTCGGCTTAGAGGGAATCGAGGTGTAGGGTTTAGGATTTGGGGTTCAGGTGGTTTGGGGGGTTTTGAAGTTTCGGGTTTAGGGTTTAGGCGGTTTGGGGGTTTGAAAGTTTCGGGTTTTTGGGGTTTAGGGTTTAGGGTTGTGGGTGGTCCTTGTGTGTTGCTTGCGTTTGACTACGTGTTTGGGGGTGGGTAAGAGGTCTCGACTTGCAAGAGCTTCGAGGTTTCGGATCAGTCTTCGAGTTTGTGCTTTCCTTTCGCAGTAGGTATTTAATTGGGTTTAGGGTGTCGGCTTAAGGGTCATCTGTTGCGATCCATGGTTTGGGGATCAGGGTTGCGAGGACGAAGGTCCCTCAATGAGGCTGCGAGCATGAAAGAAATTAGGGTTTGAGGGTTCGGTAGGGCCGGTACCTAGACCCTCCATCTACCCTCTATTAGACCCTAAATGCCCCTTATTTGGGAACATATACCCCTATTTGAGGGTACAAGGAGGGTCCTGGTAGGGGTTCCGGTTTACTGTGGGGTAGGTAGGCGGCCAGATAGGTATTTGCATTGGGCTTCGGGTGTCCAATTGACCGCCGAGGACCTTCGCAGCTTTGTCATTGCAGGGACGGTCTTGAAAGCAACACGCTAGAGAAGAACAATACTTCCCTTTTGGGGTTCGTATATAGAATCCTATAGGGTAATCCCCAAAAGGAACTACTTTGGGGCCTCTGGGTAGTCATTAAGAGTTCCATAGTCATAGTCACAATGACGGTAGTGCTTGCCCTCAAGCAGACACAGCCGCACATTGCTTTGCAACCGCTATGCCATTTATTCACACGGTACCAAAGAGCGCTTCGGAACTCGTTTTTTTTTTTATGCAGCCGATTTGAGGTTCAGGGCGCTGGTGCTTGGGTTTAATATCTTGGTGTCTTGTGCTGGAGGACTGTACCTGCGCTAGAGTGCCTAACATAGTTTCGGTTGGCTGCTGGGACTAGATGTCTGCATTTCGTCCCGACTGCTATAGGGCACGAATTTCTTCCTGCTTAGGTAGGCCAGTACCAGAGGTTGCAATGCAAGTGGATGATTAGGGTGTCTTGTGATTTGTGCCTCTGTGCGTGTCGGGAGGTCCTGAACTCTGCACCGTTGGGTGGCGTGGGCTTCGCCTAGACCATCCGAATCTAGACCCTAAGAGGCCCCAATAAGACCTGAACCCCTCAGCCCAATGTGCAGACGCTAAACCCTACACCCTAGATATTTATCTGCTACACCCTAAGCAGGAACGCCGTTCGGTTTCTCCGAGCGCAAGCTTGATCGGCTCTCGCGACGCTCAGGCGATCGCACGGCCGGGGCCCCCAGGATCGCAACACACAAGCAGCAACTATAGTTTGTGTATACATAGACATATATGTATATATACATATGCATACACACACATAAAGGTATGTGTATGCGGCTGTATGCGTGTATACATACAACTATCTGTGTACACACGTATGTGTACGGAAATCTTGCATCCATGTCGAGCGCACGTGTCTGTTTGTTTGTTCCTGTGCGTGTGACTCTGTGTGTTTACAAGAAACTATGTGTGTATGCAAATTGTTGGTGCGTATAACTTGTCTGTTTTGGTTTACATGTTGACTTACGCACAAGTACAGAGGGTGGCATATGATAATGGCTGAGAAGATGCGAACACTGATGTCCCAGGAGCTTGACAAGCATTCAGGGTTTAAGATGGGAGGCTTGATACTCCAAGGGTAGAAGGAGGGACCCTTAATAAGGACCCCTAGGTATATACCCTTAATATAGCCATTATATGCCCATGATATTGCCCATTATAGGGTAGGGGTCCCCATTAAGGGTCCCCCCTTTTCCCGTTTGAGATGCCTTCTCAAGATTCAGGCTTCGGTCTTCACCGCACTTTTCAGGTCAACAGGCTTGATCAGGAAGGTTCCGAAAAGAGGACAATGGTGGACATGCTTGCTCTCCGTTTCCGGGTTTGTCGCAGTTAATGTGGCTATATAGTTTGTGACCTCGAGAGACAGTTTGCATGCTTTTGGGCACTCTGGCACTCGGGTCCTACGATTTGCCGGATGCTAGCTGAAGGTTTCTGAATCACTTTCTCTTGCACTGCCACCCTGCCCCTAAGCCCAAAATCCTCAATCCTAACTCAACTCCCACGCCGTTCCCCTCTTGGGCATGTGAACGTGCACTGCATCCTTTTCCTAGACCATTGGCCCGCACTTTGAAGAGCAGTCGGGCGGAAGGCAACTCCTTCTGCAAGCTTGAAACTACAACTTACCCATGGGCCCCATGGTGGTTCCTTCTTGGGAATACCGTTTAGAATTCTATATATGGACCCCAAAAAGGATCTACTTTGGGGCCCATGGGTAGCGAGTAATTAGGGTTGAGGGTTAGCGGTCAGCCATTAACCTGAGGTTAGGGTTTATTGTTGCAAGCACGTGTTGGTTTCCCAACTGCCGCAGCTCGTCGCATGCCCATCAGGCGAAGCACAGCGAGACAACGAAGTCGCAGACAGTGCGTGAGAAAAACGCAGTCGACTCAGTTCATTCATACAATATACCATACTGCAAATCCTATTTTATAGTATACTACTATAAAATGTATTTTGATGTGCTGCTTTTCGGGTTTTGTATCGGGCTAATCACTGGTTGCTCTCTTCCTTGGGCCCCAGCCTTGAGGCTTGGTTTTCTTTCGTGCCTGCCGTTTTGGCTGATTTGGAAGGCTTGGTCCTGGGCGGGGATGCTCAAGCCTAGAACCCAAGATTGGGGTTGAGGGTTTAGGGGTTTAGGGGTTTAGGGTTCAGGGTTTGGGGTTTAGGTGGTTTGGGGGTTTGACGTTTGGGGTCCGTTTATAGGGTTTATCGTTGAGGGTTTAGGGTGACCCTAACTACAGACAGGAGGCTCATCTCATCCGCAAAACAAGATCAAACGCATCCACACAAGACGCTGCGCATCCGAGTTGAAGCTAGATAGTCTCAGCCCGTCACCCAAACGCCTCAGGAGCTAGACCGAGACCCTATAAATCTTAAATCGTAAACCCTAAACTGTATTAAGCTTCAGGTCCTTTTCTTGGGCGAAGACAGTGGCCTGTCGCGGCACTCGCGCAAGCCGCGGAAGCGACTGGGCTTCGACGGTTTGGCAAGCTAGTGTAAGGGCCTTAATCAATAAGTAGAACAAGGTTTATTCCTTAATTAAGGGGTTTTGGAGGCTCTGGGCCCTTATGATGACAAGCCCTATTCTAGAAGCGAAGGCCCCTACCCGGGCTTTCTTCTAGGTCTTATTTTCAAGGTTTGGGGCTTCTCCTGTTTGGGATCTGTGAGTGGTTTTGAGAGGTTGAAGATACAAAGAGTAGGGACCTAGAGCCTCCATCTGCCTTCTATTAGACCCTAAGTGCCCCTTATTTGGGGACCATATACCCCTATTCGAGGGTACAAGGAGGGTCCTGGTAGGGAGGGAGCGGCACTCGAAAGCTGCCCGAAAAAGTCCATCGCCTCGAGTGGGGCACTAGCACACTCCCATCAGGTTCGGTGTTAGGAGGTCCTTGATACCGTCTCACTCTCTACCCGACTCTATCCTTACCCCTCTAAGACGTTTACTTTGCACCGTGTAATCTCGAGACCTTCAACCTCACAGCCTGGCCTAGCCCTATTCCCTTAAGAAGACAGCTCCAACAAACCCGAAAACCATGACGCGACAAAGCCACCAACGCACGATCCGCGAATCAAGATGTCAAACACGCGCGTGCCGCCAAAACCAAAACCACAAATGCACAAACCCCAGACCCTGAACCCCTAAACCCAAAGCCCGAAACCTAAATGGGAGTTTCCGAAGACTAGGGCTACCTCATGTTGGGATCCTTTTGATAAGGATCCTGCTATTTCGGGTATCATATTAGGATCCCCTGTTTTCAGAAACTCCCAAATACCCAGACCTTCCAAAATCCCTTAATTAAGGAATATACCTTAAATCATATTAGGGACCCTATTATAATTTAAGGTATACTCCTTAATTAAGGGATTTTGGAAGGTCTGGGTAGTTCTGCAAGCCAACCCCCAGGCACAAGACGTGGAACTGCAGCCTGCCAACGGACGCCCGACTTTGCCAAGATTAGGTTTGGGGTTCAGAGTTTAGGTTGTAGGGTTTTGGGTTTAGGGTTCTAGGTTTAGGGTTCAGAAATGTACTTTATAAAGTAATTCCGTACCAAAATTTAGGTTTTCCTAATTTCTTGTTGTAGGGCCCCTACAAGCAGGAGTTTGGGGAGGTTAAGGTGGGGAGGGTTCTATAAGGATTCTGGGGATTTGGGGTTAAGCGTTTAGGGTTCACGGTGGCCGGTTTGAGGGGTTTGCAGTTGTACAGAGCTGAAAAAAAGTGCTTAAGGTTTGAATTTGGGTGTAGCATTGAAAGCACTACGGGGCAGGTTATTGCTCCTGAAACCCGAGGCGCGGGTTACCTTGTTTGGGCGTCCCTACATGATTCCATTACTTTCCTTGCTAACAAGACGGGCCTAACGCTCTTCCGGAGACTGGTTCTCGATGTTTAAGCAAGTTTCCTTGCCTAGATTTGGGAAGCCAAGTCCATTGATTTGAGCTTGGGGTTTTGGGTGGTTTCGATTTAGGATCTCAATAGGGCTTCGGGGTTCAAAGTTGGGGGGGGGGGGGGGGTATATTGCAGTAGAATCTTATCATTTATATAAAAGTAAAAATACTTCCTTTTTTCTCTAATGTGTGCTGGTTTCTTGACCAAGACAGGCCTCCTACCTCTCGTGCCTCGCACACGAAGGCAGCTCGTAAACCCTCAGCCAACTGCACGTGCTGAGGAAGCCTCGACTCCTAGCCACATCTCACATGCACCTCGGAAGAGTTTCAGGATTTGGCAGAGGGTTTTGAGGTTAAGGGCTACAGTAGGTGTTGGGAGTTTGTGGGGTTGCAGGGCTCATAGCGTTTAGGGTTTGCTGGTTTCGGGGTAATGTTTGAGGGCTTGCAGGGTTTTAGGGTTTGGGCAGTGTTTGGGGTCTTGACGGCTTAGTGGGTTTAGGGTGAGGAGTTAGGAGGATTTGGGGGTTTTGGGGGGAGGAGCAGGCAGTTCCTCTGTTGGTTCCTAAGGTTAAATTTAACATGCGTCAGGGGATGATTCGGGCCTTTAGTAAACTTTAGTTTCGTCCACCGTGCTGAGTCAAACCGTTTCCTGTGCATACTGCATACTCGAGCCTCATGGATATCGGGGCTTTCATCGCCATGTCTGATCTCAAGAAGAGATCACCCACTCTACATTGGACGAGCTTAGTGGCTAGGAATCTCTGAGTTTTAGCCGGCCAGCAACTGAGTATAATAGAAGAATGTGGAATCATCTAGCATCATCCCGTTCCAAAGCTACACTATGATGTACCCGTAAAACCTTTTCAGTACGGAGCGAAATCTTTCGCGGTGTTGGGACATCCTCATCCTTATCCCCGCAGCAATTTTCGAGGGCTGTCAGCGGGTTTTCAGTCGGACATGCGGTTTGAACGGCTATCATGTGGGTGGTGATCAATATTAGGGTCCCATTTTGGATCCTTATTTTAATACGGCACCTACTATTTAGGATGCCCAAAAAGGGACCATAATTTTCACAACCACCCTAATATGTCCGTTTCAAACGTCCGAAACTTGAGCCGCTCAGGGCCTCTGGGGTCATGATACGAACTGAAGGCCGAAGGGGCTTCTGTATTTGTACGCCTTTTAGGGTTAAGGTAGAAGCCAGAAAGTTGGAATATCATTATCGTAACCCCTTTAAGGTAAACTATAGGGGATCCTACCATTAATCCATATTCCAACTTTCTGGAGTTTCCTTTATTGTGAGGTTTCAGGCAAATCATACCGGACAAGTTCTCCAGAAACCTACAGCATTGCTCAATATTGCTCAGAGGTCACTGACACAGCAGCTCACACCCAAGCCTTAAACTAATCTTGGCTACTACCTTACCAAACCATGTAGAACCCTTGCAATTTGTAAAACGCCCGATAGAACACTGAGAAAAGCCCTCTAGTCGAAGCCGGAAAGTTGGAAACCCAGTAGCCCCAGTCCTCAAGAGTAATGTTTAGGGAATCCCAGCACCATTTGGCCTTAATCCGGTTTCGAATTTTTATGGGGTTTACTACCCTAAGAACCTAAACCCTGAACCCTAAACCTCTACTGTACAAGAACCGCTCAAGCACGTCAGGTATCCCCAAAGTCTTCAGCACCGCCGTCACCGGAGACTTCTTGGGGCTTCGCCGAAGGTCAGAAGCCAAAACCTTCGGGTGTTTTAAGATTTAGGGTCTTGGGTTTAGGATTTAGAGTTTAGTAAGCGTCTAAAATTTAGGGTTTAGGGTTTAGGTTCCGGAACTCCGAGGTTTATAGGGAGTTTTGTAGTCTGTAAACTCATCGTTTAGGGTTCCTGGTCAGATGAGAGGTTTGTTTCAGGATGCTTTGCTTGTTTAGAAATTGGAGTTGCGATTTTTTTAGGTTAGGGCGATGTTGTTGAATGTATCTTGCGTGAAGATCTGTCGGGTCTGTAAGCCTTGTTCTGGGGTGGGCTGTGCCTGTGCCTGTGCCTGTGTGGGGTGTAGGATATAGTATTTCCGAAACTTGGACCGCACAGCATCCAGATGCCGGGCGCCACAAGTTTGGGGTTTTAGGCGTAGGCGTGAGGCTTGGGGTTGTGAAGGTTTTAGCATTAGGAGCACGCCGAAGCTGCCAGCGCTTCAAGACCGCAGAAAAAAGCTTCCGTACATTGCAATAAGCTACTCTTGAATACCCCGAAGTACTAGAGAGAGAGGACTTTGGACCTAGGATGATATACCTGACTAGGGTCCTTCATTAGCACGAACACTGGCGATCGCGAGGGGCAGCTCAAGCCTCAAGGCTCGAATCTTCAACCATGCGATCTGCACACTACCCATAGGCCCCGAAGTAGTTCCTTTTTGGGGTTACCTTGTTGGATTCTATATACGCACCCCAAAAAGGAACTACTTTGGGGCCTTAGGGTACGCTTGTCTTCCCCAAAATCGCCGAGAGCCCCCCGGGCATCAACATCTACCTATAGTCTCCATTGTAGTTCCTTTCTTGGGGTTACTTTTTTTATAGGATCCTAATTAAATATTGGGATAAACCAAAAAAAGGAACTACAATGGAGACTATAGGTATGCAGCCTGTGCGAGAAGTATGAGCTCCACACCATTAACCCCACGCCCTAGAAAACCTTGCACAAACCTCCTTCCACGCTGAGCTGCGATAACGAAGCGAAGTTCCAAAAGACGTCGATCGTGGTGTTCGAGCCCATATGGGAGTTTCCGAAAATTAGGGGTACCTTATTTTGGGGTCCTTATAATAAGGATCCTACTATTTAGGGTACTATATTAGGGTCCCCTATTTTTGGAAACTCCCATATAACCCTACGTCCTTCCCTAACTTCTACGGCTTCCAGTCCAGACTGGCAGCCGACGAGAAGCCCAGCTGGCAATATACACGTAGGTAGTCTTACCATTGATATTGGAGGAGCTAAGGAGCCAGGGGTGATGATAATCCCTACTTAATAAGCAGCTAAAGAGCCAAGGGAACCCCAAAACCATTGGTTAGCAGTACACACTGCATTTGTCATACAAATGTTGGAGTAGCTAGGTCATTGCACCCGACCCTCACACTCACAGTGCCCATAGTGCAGTGACTTTCTAAGCAGCTTATGGGTTGCGAGGGTGCTTGAAGAACCCTCAAAGCACCTTTGGCAGGCTTCGCCTGGGTGAAAGGAAGCACCATCGGCACTGGCTCACACGGGTGCGTGTTTAAGGCGCAGTTAGTGCCACGGCGATGGTTTTAGGATTCAATAAGAAGCTTAGCTACCTACTGTACGGGCCTTAGTAATACCGATACTATTTTGGGGGGGGTCCCACCCATTAGTATGCGAACTGGGCTTCTAGGCTTCGGGCTTTTGTAGGAAGGAAGGTTGGGCTTAGACTTCTTCAGCAGTTCTTAACCATTGCTCTCAAGCCCCGAAGCACAAAACTGAAGCCCTAGACCTTCTCAACCCGAAACCTTTGCTCTTTCTGTGTATTCCTTGAGGTTTAAACTTTCGAAGACTCGGGCATGGAAGGTCGAGAGTTTGAGGGTTTTCGGTGTGCTAGGGTTTGTGGTTTTAGGTTCTTAAAACGGTACCCTTAAGGTTCTTCCAGGGTTCCTTTACGGTTTTCTTAGGGGTTTCCTTGAAGGTTTCCACCACAACTGCAGGCTCTCGACAAGACGACTGGCAAGATCTTTGCCGTCAAGCAAGGAATTCTCGATGCGTCTTGGCATCATGGAATCAGCATTCCTTAAGTCCCATGAAATTTGCAGCCCTATTTAAACCCTTATAGAGCCCTGCAGAGTGTTAAACCCTAAGCCCGAAAAGGGTTCTTAGACAGGTTTGGGACGGTTTTCTGCGAGACTCATGTCTCTGAGTGCGGTCGCTACTATTGCTGCGCTTCAAACCGCAACCAAACGCAGAAAGGATTTCAGAGCATTCCAAGTTAGCCTTATATAGATTACGATATAGGTTTGTATACACGCAGGCCTAACCCATGTGTTCGAAACTTGGACATGGATGCATCCACCGGTCGCCCACTCTCTTTCCAGGATGGGAATGGCGCTGGCGAAGACCAGAAGCTTGGCAACACCAGGGTGGTTGTCAAAATTATTGTCCCCTTTTGGGTCCCTATTATAATACGGCACCTAGTATTGAATTATTATTAAGGGTACCCAAAAAGGGACCACACTTTTGACAACCACTCACCTGGAATTAGGGTGTAGAAGTTTAAGGTTAGGGCTGGTTTAAGGTTAGGGTTCCTTTGACGGTCTATTGAATACAGATCTCTACAACTATTGATGTTTTTTGTTTGACTTTTGCTGATAGGCTTCATGCTTGATGCCTTCAGCATTCAAGCTTGTAGGCTTTAGAACGCGCGAAAGCGATGCCTATACCTTACCTTAACCCTGAAGGACGACTTTTATAAGGCAATCATGATAAGGAACCTTAAAAAGGTAGGTTATTCAGGGTTAAGGTAAAACTATATGACCCTCAGATGCTGCTTCGAGTCCGAGGTGTGCTTGGAGTCCTGCGGTTTGGCCGAGCTTAGGGGCGATGCAGCTTACCTAGACCCCCAAAAGAAGGCAAAATCATGGCCCAAAACCTAAAAAAGGCTGTGAAGCGGCGAACCGTCAGAAAAGAAGCAGCCCCAAAATGCCCGCATCCAGCCCCGGAAGCCGTCCAAAAGCCGAACCAACCCCAACCCCCAAGCGGTTTAGGGTTTAGGAATTTTTAGGGTTGACCCGACTGCGGCAAAGCTTTCGCAGCGCCGAGGAAATACCGCGAGCGCCTCGAAGCCGAGCTGACGATCTGCAAGGACAGCCTTGCTTCGAGGTTCAAGTTGCAGGGTGGATTATCATGTACGGGCCTCAACAACAGGCATGGCGTAAGCTCTTCGTGTTACGATCTTGGGGCAGCTCTTCTAACACTGCAGCTCTGCTGATTCCGTCAAATTTCACGGGTTTGAATTGGGGTTGTCAAGGTCAAGGATCTTAGGTCCAAACAAGTGCCGATCGCCAGAGCTTGCGCAGAGGCTTCGTCTGGCTACACATTTCGTGAACCTTGCAAAACCTACCTGTTCGTGGCGTGTCGGAGTCATTCTTAAGGGTCCCTCCTTTTACCCTTGGATAGAGTGACGCACACTTCCTTGCCAGGTATTCTGCCAGAAAGCCGACACCAACCATGTGGGGGTCGTTGCTATCGGGAATGGACTTGACATCCCCACCAAAGACGGTGCCTACCGCATGGCCTTGTGGCTACTTCGGGCACAGTTTTTTGAATTAGGTGCCATGCATGGAACTATTTACTACGAAGCTCGCCAAGGCCTCAGAACCAATCTACAATCTAGATCCGAGCCAAAATTATTAGTTCCTACATTCCAATGGAGCAGGTTTTTTCGCTTAAAATCCTCGAACCCGAAGTTCGCATGATGGCGAGGATCTCAGGCACGACAACATTGTCGAAACTCTCGGCTTCGAGTATGTGGGCAACTTAGAAGTGAGGGCTCAAAGAAAGGCCGTATGAATGGGTTAGGTTCCCAAAGGGTCTTAAGGACCTTCATTGTGGAATGTAGGGTTGCTAGTCTAGGAATTACGATTATGATTTTGAGGCGCTTCGGTTCCCACACCGTAAACCCTTAAACCCTTAATCCTAAACCCTTAAGCCCTAAATCCCTAAACCCGAAACCCTTAAACCCCCGGACGCTATTTAGGGCACAAGATTTTGTTTTCAATTCCGGTGTTGTGTGGTTGCTGGGTGATGAGAGCTCAGAGCTTCATCCTCAACACCTTTTAGGGGTTTATAGGGTTTACTTAAAGGATCATGGGACTTGGTCACTAGGGTCATAATTAAGGTAACTGTACTTCTATTTTCTTATAACCCCAATTAAGGTCCTTATAACCCTACTTGCTAAGTCCCATGATCCTCCAAGTAGGGTTTATAGGGCTTAGGGCCCCCTATATCCTAGCAGCCAGCTTCTACAAGAGGGTGTTCATAAAGTAGGCTTATGGTTCGCGGATCCAGACATGTGCTCCAACAACCAGGCCGACAACCACCTCTACATCTACCTCGAGTATGTGCCTCCTGGCAGCAGCGGATGGCTGAAACATCCAAAGGTGATGTCTTGAGTGGACATATAGGTTTGTTCTGTTCGGATTCAATTATATAAGCCCGTGAAAGCTCAACTCTAAGCCCTAAACGCCCCCAAAGGAAGCCTGTGAAAGCCGTAAGCCCTGAACCCTTCAACTCCCTGGGCCCGTAATCGCCCTGACCCTAAACCTACGGACCCCTTAAACCCGAAAGCTATTGAGCTCTTAAACCCTAGCCACAAGGAGCCCTTAAACCTATCAGCCTATGTCAATCCGCTACAAGGCCTTAGCACAAGCCCTTAGATTGATTAGGACCTCCAGTCGGACCTTCCAGAGCCCCCTAAACCCCAAACCCTAAATTCTACCCCAACCCCCAAACCCTAAACCCTATTCTACCCTAAACCCCCAACTTTAAACCCTAAGCCCTCAAAAAAAATCCCAAGCCCTACTTTTCCCCTCCTTATAGACCCCAAACCCGGAAATGCCCAAAACCCTAAACCCTAAACCCTAAACCGCTCTTTTCACGAAGGCCCGGCGGGTCGATGGCGAAGGTGCTGCATGAGTTTGGCGCGCTGGGCTCTCGAGAGTCCGGGCTTGGGCTTTGGGGGTTTACCGATAGTCTCCTTTAAGGAACCCTATAGAGATCCCTTAAGGGAACCCCAATAGAGATCCCTTAAAGGAACCCCTATAGAACCCTAAACCCCTAAACCCTACCTCTAGTCTCCATTGTAGTTCCTTTTTGGGGTTACTTTATAGGATCCTGACTATATATTTGGTTAAACCAAAAGAAGGAACTACAATGGAGACTATAGGTAGTGTTTAGGGAGAATTATCGGAGCTGGGATTTAGGGTCTAAAGGTTGTGAGGGTTGAGAACTTTGGTGTGGGCAAGGGGGTTGTATAGATGTTTACGAACTGCCTTATGAGCCCTAGACCCTACACCCTGAAATGCTATCCACTGGCCCATCTTCGACCGAGTTTTAATTTCTCAGGGCTTGCTGGATCTTTACTGGGATCTGCGGCCGCCAAACAGCCCTGCCATTAGATGTGGTCAGGGCCAGGGTATAGAGTATAAAGGGGTTGTTGCTTTCGTGCCTGTGTCTGGGCGGGTGGGTTCATAGTTGGGCATGGGGTCTGGTGCTTCACTGTTTTGAGTTGGAGGTGGACGTACAATGAGTTTCGGGCTTGATAGTGTAGAGGTCGAACATGGGGTGTTTACAAACTTCTAGGTGCCTTGTCCTTACCTTGGGATCCGAAACCCTACCATTTTCAGGGTTCTACCCTCTAATTAAGGGGTCGTAACCTACTATTTTGTAGGGTATGGAGCCACAGGTAGGCGCGCAGGTAGGCTACTGATCCTGTATACTATGAGATCTGCACCAGGGCTTCAGCCGCAGACTTTGAAAGCGCCATCCCGTGGTTCGGACAGGGGTACCGGTTTGGCTAAGGTAGAAGCCAGAAAGTTGGAATATGATTATCCTAACCCTTCTATGGTAAATTATAGGGTATCCTACCATGAAACCATATTCCAACTTTCTGGAGTTCCCTGTAAGTCTTAGAACCCACCCATGACCCGGATTTGGTTTCACTTCCTCCGTGGGCAAGAGCGAGCTCAAGGGCGAATTAGGTCGAATTATGTGCCTTGGGCGTTTCACGGCAGTGGGCTTCAGTGCGAGAACGCCACTTCCTCCATGTTCCCTGGCCTGTTGCCGGCCGATCCTGATTTAGACGTTATCGTTATATCGAATATAGAACACATGAGTACATATGTGTGCATATATGTGTGCACATAGCACATATGTATGTGTGTATATATATATATATATGTGTGTGTGTGTGCACACACACACACACACACGGATGTACCTGGTTCACCGCAAGACCTGCATGAGGCTCAACAACAACTTGCTGACGAACTCAACAGCCGGAGTGCTACAGGCCCTTCTGCTCTGGAGTTCAGGTTATGGGTGGTTGTCAAAATTAGGGGTCGTTTTTGGTTCCTTAATATAATACGGCGCCTATTATTTAGGGTGCCCCAAAAGCTACCATAGTTTTGACAACCATCCTTATCAGGTTAGGTTATCACCTCACCCCAAGGGTCCAAAGGACCCAATAATCAGATGCTTTGATTGCGGATCGTAGTAATCTAGGTTAATATTTGAGAGAGCCTATGATTATCAGGTACTTGGACCCTTTAGGCCAGGTTGTTCAGGAGTGGAGGTCTGCGGTGCTTTACCTAGTTAGTAGCTGAGTGGATACACTTTACACTTTTGGGGAGAATATTACCCACTATAGAACGAAGAGTGTACACTTTTTGGGGGGCTTATGAACTCAGCAACTAAGTTTAGGTTGTCGGGATCCTGAGAAGTGTATTCTGTTAGATGCCATGTGTGCAGTCTCTTCCTCTCGCTATGTGCGAAACTGCTTGCAACAGTGGTCTCTCTCTGGGAACTCCATGTCAGCTGAATTAGGGATCTGGTGGTTTCCCTAAAGACTACGCCCCAAAGTCGAAAGGGCCGTTCAAGGGTTCGTGTCGGGTTTGAGATATCAGGCATCGGTTCTTCACGCCCAAGTCGCTTTTCGTCGAAGGAAGCTGCTGACCCCGAATCCTATGCCAGGAGCCTCGATCCTGTAACGAAGCCTTCTAGCTCAAACCTCATGCCCTACAAGACATACAGTACTGTATGAACCCTGAGTCCTCATCCCAAAAGCTCTACACCTGAGGTCCCATGAGCCCTGAATCCTAAGCATTCTTCTCATTCAAAAAAGCACCCTGCATCCAGATTAGCAGTACCCTTCCTTTGTGTGCCCAATACGGCTAATTGTAGTACACTATACCCCCCCCCCCCCCCCCCACCCTATATCCATCAATGAAGGCCCTGACATTGTTCTGAGTGCTCTCCCGTTGCCGAGGGCCTCAACTATCTGCACACCAGGGATCCCCCGGTGGTGCATCGGGACATCAAGGGTGTGCGAAGCTCAGTTCGACGATCCCTCACGTTGGGGCTTGGGGGGGTTTATAGGGTTTAATATAGAGTTTCTGAGGATTTGGGGCCATTTTGGGGGTTAGGGTTATAGAGTTTAGAGTTTCGTGGATTTGAGGGTTCATTATCACTAAACCTGCTTGCTTCCTTCTAAGGCGAACATCCTGGTATCGCTGAACTTCACCGTCAAGCTGAGCGACTTCGGATGTTCGAAGCGCAGTAGTGCACGTGACTCAGGAAATCGTGGTGCTTCGTATGGAGCCGTGCAGTTGATTCAAGGTTCCGCTTTATGTCGCCCATTTCATAGATGAAACTGAGAGACTCGCTTTTGCACAACCTTCGACCCAGACGGGGTGTGCTGATTCACGACTTGACCTTGCGATATCATGTCTGTGCCTTGGGAGATATAAGTTGAAGCACCCCGTAGGTTACGACGTCATTCACGACGATCGGATCTATTCCGTGGATGGCGCCGGAAGTTATCCAGCAGGCGTGGATATCCGGCGTTTGCTCTCTTCCTCTAGGATGCCCAGTAGTACCCTTATTCCCTTTTTGTAGTCCTAGGTTCCTAATAAAGTTACCCAATACCAAAAAGAGAGGCCTTTTGATTCTTAGGTTACTGGGTATCCTAGTAATTCCTCAGGCTTGGAATCATCTTTGAGGCTTTCAGTGGCCGCTTTCGGCCCTAAACCCGATTTTCAGCGCAGCGGTCTTCGAGTTGGTATTGGGCCGGCTATCGGCTATCAAAGCACAGTGGCCCATGTAGTCCAAATCCGCAAACTTTACGACTCCTTCGCTGCGTTCAGGGTCTCAGGTTCTGGGGTTTATGGGGTTTAGGGTCGTGGGTTTGTTTGGCTCAGACACACAGGATGCCAGTGATGCGACGGTAAAAAGATCTACTATTGCTCGAAGCCTCGCTAGGACAAGACCAGGCAGCCCCCAACCACCAACAGCTCCCATAAAGCCTAAACCTGCAAAAAAACCCGAAGCACTAAGTCATAAACCAAGCAACCGATTCGACGGCGGCATTCTTCAGGTCGACGGGTATGGCCGAAAGGCGCAGCTGGTGTCACGAGTATTACTTACCGTATGTTTAGGTTTTTTGAGTGCTTCTCGAGGCAGTGTCCTGTGGAAACAGTGAGGGTACATTATGAATTGTCGTTGTTTTCTCCGGATTCTAGAGGTGTTTGTGGGGTTTGCGATCTGTTTATGTTCGTGGTCAGCCTTGTTGTTTGCTTCCTGGCTAAACCCTAAACCTAAACCCCCACAGACAACTTTTGATGCAGGGATGATGCGTCCTGTGTTCGGAGGAGTTTGCAGAGTTACGGTTCAAGCAACTAGATTTGAAGGGCGATGCCATGCAATGCAAGAATTTGTGCAGCCTGGTGCTGTTGATGCTGCTGCCGAAGCTCCCCAGTAAAGCCTTGCCAGAGCAGCCAGGCTGACATATGGAGCCTGGGCTGCGTGGTCTTGGCAGCTGGGACTCAACTGTCCACCGCCCCGCTCGTGTAGGGCCCCAGAAGGAGGGTTGACGGTAGCTAGCTATAGCTGGGTAAAAGGTTACCTTATGAAGCACTCTGACTGAGTGCGCCACCTGCTTCATGACGATGATTTCATGTCCTTTCAGATGGGCCCTTGACCAAACTCGACATCAACATCAATTAATAGAGACAGGCCTCACCACTATTAAAGGCTATGCGGCCTCTACAGAACCACCTGCCCAAGGAAATGGCCACGGCAGAGAAGCCCTGGGGCAATGGCGCCTTTGAAAACGTCTCCCGGCTGACTCAAGTTCTTGCTACTTCCACAAGTGCTGTAGCTTCAAAAGCGTAGTGTTTTCTGCACTTGATATCTTTATTGATGTTTTGCTTTGCGGATTGTACTTGGTGGTCTATCCTGGTTGGGCAAGGCATCATTGACCACTTTTCGCATGCGTGGATGCACACAGGCACACACAGAGGTACATGTTGTTACGTACGTATATGCAATGCAATACAATGCAATGCAATACGTCCAGTACATACATTACAGACATTGCATGTATCACATACGTATGCATGCATGCATGTATGTATATATGCACACACATGCGCCTGCTAAGCCCTCAAATGGTTTCTGAATCAATTCTTGCAAAGGCTCTGTAGGCTTCCAAGAACTGAAGCCCTGAGCACCCGCGCTCGTCCCGCTAATTCGTCTCCATGAAAGAAGGGCGGGTTGTTACCGTTATACTTCGATACGACGACGGCAGGAAATCCTCACATCGTGCAGCCGTATGCCGCGCGAAGTGAAAGTGAACCCCTAAGTACCCCAAGTTCCGAAACCAAAGCAGCCCACTTCAAAAGCAACTTCGTGCACCTCAGGTGATGGCCGCTCTCAGGCGACGATAGCACAAGAGTTAGAATGGTTTAGTTTCTGTTGCACCGATCGCGATTTGGTACCGAAGCTTCGAGTGTTGTCTGCATGAGGAGGCTTTTTGATGATTCATTCCGGCTGGGTTTTCTGCGTTCGCAGCTTCAGGCAGTGTCTCCTCGAAAGTTCAAGTACTTGTAACTTCCATTTTTTACGGGTCTAGGATCTGTATAGGGTTCATAACGTATACTGATGTATACTGTGGTCTGTAATACAGCGACGGAAGCCTTCCAACGCCCAAGCACTTACCTTTGGCTAGTAGGGAATGGAGGAATGGGGTACAATTATAACTCCTAGTACTACCATTCTTCCATTCCATCCCTAGGCCCTAAACCCCTAAACCCTAAACACTCACCAAAGGTAAGTGCATGCAAGAGCGCTGATCGGATGCTAAGAAGCTTCATGCCTTGCTTCGCTCAGGGGTCCACGAAATAGTCCGTGTTTGTGATGGGCTCAGCTTTTGTTTCATGCAGCATCAGCAACCGGTGGCTTGGGGTTACAAGTCCGCACCGGATGCCCTCTATAGCACTTTATAATCCCTGAACTTTAATACTTGCCCTAAAAATCCGTTAACCCTAAATCCTGATCTTAAGCCCTCTACCAGCCTCGACAGGCATATCTCCATGTCTGAGGAGGTGCCGCCTATCCCTGCCTCTATGGACGACGCCGGCTTGGGCCTTAGAGCCTTCGAGGAGCGCACGCAAATTATGTGCCAAGGGGTGGGAATAGGGAATCCAAAGGGTTGCAGTTTCCTATCTCTTGCGACTTATGTGTTAAGAGTTGAATAAATACAAGTGTCGTCAACACATATATTGATTATGGTTAAAAGGGCGGTAAAGAAAGAATGGGTTACTAGTTTGCTTATTGCATGGCTAGTACGCTCCCGTTTGTTGGAGACTTCGTATAACAACCTTTGCTGGATGCTGTAGGCTTCTAGTCCAGCCTTCCCAGCTTGAAGATCCTGGGCATGATGTGTTGCAGATCTTTGAACTGTGCAGAGCCTATAGAGTGTGCGGTCGGGTATCGGGTTTCGGAAGTTACTTTTCAAATTCCAGGACATTGGCTCAATGGTTGGAAGCAGCTGCTGCAACACTCTGCCGCGCTGAGAGAAGCACAAAAGCCCAAGAACTGTACCTGAAAGCCCCCAAACCCTAAGCCAAATACCCTAAGACTTGTCAAACCTAAGCCCCAAAATCCGAAAACCCAACTACCTAGTCTCCAAGCTGTCTAAACTCCTAAACCCAAAGGCCTTAAACCTTAAACCCTAAACCCCTAAACCCTAAACTCTAAACTCTTAAAGGCCCCCCAACATTGGAGGGCCTCGCACTGTAAGCTCCAATCCTCCGCCGCTCGAGGTCGCAGCTTTGTTCGCTCCTGCTCCTTGGTTCTACCATGGCTTTGGGGTTTAAAAGTTTAGGGTTTAGCTTCCCATGGCTCTCTTTAGGGTTTAAGGTTTAGCTTCCCATGGCTCTCTTTAGGGTTTAAGGTTTAGCTTCCCATGGCTCTCTTTAGGGTTTAAGGTTTAGCTTACCATGGCTCTCTTTAGGGTTTAAGGTTTAGCTTACCATGGCTCTCTTTAGGGTTTAAGGTTTAGCTTACCATGGCTCTCTTTAGGGTTTAGGGTTTAAAGGTTTAGGGTTTAGCTTCCCATGGCTCTCTTTAGGGTTTAGGGTTTAAAAGTTTAGGGTTTAGCTTCCCGTGGCTCTCTTTAGGGTTTAGGGTTTAGCTTCCCATGGCTCTCTTTAGGGTTTAGGGTTTAAGGTTTAGGGTTTAGCTTCCCATGGCTCTCTTTAGGGTTTAGGGTTTTAAAAGTTTAGGGTTTAGCTTTCCATGGCTCTCTTTAGGGTTTAGGGTTTAGCTTTCCATGGCTCTCTTTAGGGTTTAGGGTTCAAGGTTTAGGGTTTAGCTTCCCATGGCTCTCTTTAGGGTTTAGGGTTTAAAGGGTTAGGGTTTAGCCTCCCCATGGCTCTCTTTAGGGTTTAGGGTTTAAGGTTTAGGGTTTAGCTTCCCATGGCTCTCTTTAGGGTTTAGGGCTTAAAAGTTTAAGGTTTAGCTTACCATGGCTCTCTTTAGGGTTTAGGGTTTAGCTTCCCATGGCTCTCTTTAGGGTTTAGGGTTTAGCTTCCCATGGCTCTCTTTAGGGTTTAGGGTTTAAGGTTTAGGGTTTAGCTTCCCATGGCTCTCTTTAGGGTTTAGGGTTTAAAGGGTTAGGGTTTAGCCTCCCCATGGCTCTCTTTAGGGTTTAGGGTTTAAGGTTTAGGGTTTATAGCTTCCCATGGCTCTCTTTAGGGTTTAGGGTTTAAAAGTTTAGGGTTTAGCTTCCCATGGCTCTCTTTAGGGTTTAGGGTTTAGCTTCCCATGGCTCTCTTTAGGGTTTAGGGTTTAAGAGTTTACGGTTTAGCTTCCCATGGCCGTCTTTAGGGTTTAGGGTTTAAGGTTTAGGATTTACCTTCCCATGGCTCTCTTTAGGGTTTAAGGTTTAGGGTTTAGCTTACCATGGCTTTTTTTGTGTCAGGTTTCCCCAGGCTTCCAGTCACCTAAATAATCAGGCTACATAATCTGCGGTTAGTACAGTCTACTAGTTGAGTAGCTGGTGTTTGTAGGTCAGGATCAGAGTTGGCTACGGCTCGGATAGTTTGCAAAATTTCTGTGCTGCCTTAACTACCTACCCTGCACTGTAGGACTTGCCGCAGCACCAATTTAAACCTACTTATCGTCTTATGGGTATTGTTGGTGGGTATTTTGTCTCTACCGTCACTGTTAAGTGATCTTGCTCCTGCTCTGGCTCTTCTCCCGCGCTGGCTTTGCACCTGCTCCTGCTGCGTCTCTTGCTCTCCGCACCTGCGCTCTCTCTTGCTCCTGCCCGTGCTGTTGCTCCGACCCTTCCTCCGGTTTTTGCTCTTACACTTGACAAGAACCCTAAACCCTATAATCCTTCACAAGAGCCCAGGTTTAAAAAGAAACGCTGACGAGCGCCCCATGTCATGGGACCTTCTGAGCAGCTTGGAGGAAAGAGGCCTCGGGGCAAGGGCCCATGGAACCCTCGACTGGCCCTAAATTACTCTGCGAGTTTAGGGGTTCAGATATCTGAGAGCAGCATAGACCTTCGGAACCCTGAATCTCACCAAGAATTCGAACTCCTAAGGCATCTGAACCCTAAAGCCTAAGCCATAGAACCTGTCTAGCCTGAGCCCTGTTTGTTGACCTTAAGCCTTACTCTCCGACGTCAAGGCAGATCTTAGCATGATCAGGAGCGTTCTTATACTGTATACCACCAAGACCAATTCTGCTCAGGAAGGCCCCTGTATTATGGAACCTTTATCTGGGCTTTGGAGTACCATACTTTAATACTTTTTTCTTAACGGAACCCTTATGAAATAAAAGTTTATACTTTTTTCTCCCTGGTTACTTAAAAGCCCAGTTATAGAGCCCCTTTAGTTTTCTGCTTATTCAGGCCCATGTAGCTCCTCCACAATCTACCAGGGAAGGCTGGGGTGTCTTGGGAAGATATGGGTGACCACAAGGGTCATGGGTTTAGGGATTTAGGGGTTTAGGGTTTAGGGTTTAGGGGTTTAGGGTTTAGGGTTTAGGGGATTTAGGGGTTTTGATTCAGGGGGTTTAGGGGTTCTCAGTTTTGGGTTGAATTGAAGGCTTGGACAACAGAACCCCGAACGCGAAACTCTGAGCCCTTGACTTTGGAATCCTTTGCCACCTAGCTGAGGCCACAGCTTTGTGAAAGACGCAATCTCTGAGCTAGGCGGCGGCGCCCGGTTCGAATGCATGTTCTTGTTTTGTTCCGAGGTACACCTTGTTATTCCTGAACCCCCGTAGTCCTAAGCCTTAACCTTATTTTTTTTTTTTTTTTGGGGGGGGGGGGGGGGCTCCGTGTTGGTGCGAAGGACTTTGGCGATCAGCAATTTGGGTGTCTCATTGGTTCAGCACAGGCCTCTGCAGTCGCGCATCTCTTAATATTACTGAATAGCAGCATCCCCTCATATTCCCGTAAAGCTGTATTGTTATGTGATATCATATATAGTGTATACACCCCCAATGCACGACTAGATCAAAGAATTAGTTTCGGCACCTCTCTTATGGACCCCAAAAATCGAAGCTTCTCTAGCTTTGTTTGCCAGTATCTTCCTGTTTCTTTGTATCTCTCTCTCTCTCTCTCTCTCTCTGTCTGTCTGTCTCTCCTGCTCGCTTCTTTCTCTATGTCTCTCTCTCTCTCTCTCTCTCTCTCTCTCTACCTCTCTTTACCTCTCCATTTTCTCGCACGCTTGCTGTGCATGTATGTAATCAGGTTCATATTCGTTTATGCGCACATATTCGTATCCTACTTACTGATTAAGTTCATGCGTGCATACATACGACATGAAACAAAGACATACAGCTGCTCGGATTTCTGCACAGTGCGTTGTAACACATAGGAGCCCAGACGATCCTAAACCCAAGTCTCCAACCAAAGGCCCACCCTGCAACGCTGAAAAGGTCTGCAACATGAGCCGAACGCAACACCTGGGGGTGGGTGGTTAGGTTAGGCGGTGGAGGGAGTATCAACGATCCTACTACTTAGGGTCTCGGTACGGCTTTCCATCCTTGAACTAAGAGATTTCAGCGGAACTCTTTTTCGGTTTGGGGGTTTGTTGTTGCCCTATCTGACTCTATCCAGAGAACAAACCGAAGGAGCGCATGGGAGGTCTGAAAACGAACTGAGGAGCTGGTGGTAGCAGTATCACTTATACATATGTATACATATATATATATATATATACACACATGTCTACAGGTACATACATACATATGGACAGTGTTCTTTCTTGCCCTTCGTTGTCAGCTTGGCCTGCGCTCAGCTGCACACTCAGGCCGAACGTTCTGAGAGTCTTTGACGCAAGCAGTAGATCGGTGCTGAATACCCGCAGCCCTGATTGGATGAATCGTTTCAGCTTCCATCCATCCCGTGTCGGTTCGATCCAGAAACTCTTCTTTTTCCCAATCCGCTCAGGCTCTGAAGTCGATCAGACTTGTCTGTGTATATAATGGAGCTTAAACCTGCGCCAAGCCGAACATAAATCCTTCGATGCTCGAAAGCAGAAGCCTAAGCAGAGCTGCTCAGTTTCTTGCTTCAAGCCGTCAGGCTCCATGTAGTGTTACTGTGGGGTCTTAGACGTTCCATTTACCTATGCCAATTCATTCTGTATTTCTGTACAGCTTTGTCTTTGAAGGGGTTCCTAAAAATGGTGCCTCAAGGGTCAAGTATGTGCGACACGGGTGCTTGGACTGATAGAGTGTCCGAAGTCTGGTCCCTTTCAAGCTTTGGGCTTTGCGTACCACGAAGTCAACATAGCATAGCTGCATAGCTAGGTTTTAAGGCAAAAAGCTTAGCATCTGAGTCCGTGGCAGAGCCTCACCCGATGCCCTCGGACATGTAGCTATATCTGTCTCGATATCCACACCTTCCCGTGTCCCTCCGTTCTTCTTTATATCTCTCGGTCTATATGCATGTATATATATATATATATGTGTATATTGCTATATATATACACACATACATATTAATATA
Source organism: Symbiodinium sp. CCMP2592 (assembly GCA_905221615.1). Taxonomy (NCBI): domain Eukaryota; class Dinophyceae; order Suessiales; family Symbiodiniaceae; genus Symbiodinium; species Symbiodinium sp. CCMP2592. The sequence continues at coordinate 74,717 of CAJNDT010004279.1, read as the reverse complement.
CATAATTACATACATGCATAAAATACATGCATGCATGTATATATGCATAGATAGGTAGATCGACAGATGGATGGGTTGATAGATAGGTAGGTTGTATGTAGGGCTGGTGGTGAGTGTGTATGATATGTGGGATATCTATGAGCGTATGTATGTATGCATGCTTGGATGTATATGGGTGTATATAGATATGTATGCCAGGGTTCACTGCTTTGCGGGTGTTCGGCCGCATCTCGATTAGCCGACGTTCAGTCGCTAGGATGCTGGCGGATGGGTCCCGAGAAGCGCAGCTAGGTTTCGGGGGGCTGAAATCCAAGCCGTAACAAAACCCTAAACCCTAAACTCCCTGAACCGTAAACCCCTAAACCCTAAACCGCTAAACCCTAGACCCTAAACCCCTAACCCCTAAACCCGAAACCCTGAACGGGCTCTTATCCACGAAGGTTCAGGGCAAGAGATGCCGAAAGGTCGTAACTTGGGAGTCGGAACCAGGACCCTCCTTGTACCCTCAAGTAGGGGTTTAGGGCTTAGGGCTTAGGGTCCCAAACAGGGGCATTTAGGGTCTAATAGAGGGTAGATGGAGGGTCTAGGAATAGATGGTTCCCAGAAGCATCCCGGTCTTAATTTTCCGTAACATAACGTTTGGCAGCCACACATCCCCACTCTAATTTTGTGGAGGCCCCTGCGGGACTAGAAAGCTACTTGGGCCGGCGGGGCAAATCCGTACAACTCCAAATAAACTGCAAGAGTCTTTACGAAGGGTTCAAGTTTTGGGGCCGAGCTCCATGACATCAATCGCAAGCAAGAATGGTTTTAGGGCTCAGAGTTTAGGGTTTCGGGGGGATCTAGGTTTAGGGTGTCCGTTTTGCTTGTTGGGTCTCTACACTTCGTGCGCAATCTCTGCAGCAATGAATGTAAAATTCTCAGGCTCGCGCTTGGGATAGTGCCGTGGGCTTGAGGTGCCAGGTGCAAGATTTAGCCCGGGCATCATCATCGTCACCATTTGGTCTTGCAGTTCCAAACTCAAAATCCTAAGCCCGAAGCCATGAGTGCTGAGCCCTAACTGCGAACGCCTAAATCCCACACTCCACACCTTCAGCCGTCTACATCCCAGTCTTATAACCGCAAAAAGCCCATGCCCTGATCCCCGAAACCTATAAACACCATTCCTGTACCCCAAACCCGAAGTCCAAAAACTCCTAACATAGAAGCTTGAAGACTTGCTTGGTGATGCTATAGTCCTGGGGCGTCCCACAAAACATGTTAGATTCTATTATTTCCCGAAACCGTGTTATAAGTTCCACCCTAAACCCTAAACCCTAAACCCCTTCTTTTCAGCCTTCCGGTGGGCCTTTGGAGCCAGCTCCAGCACAGTGGCGTTCGACTCTCAGGGGGCCGAAGGCCGATGCTATTTTGCCCGAGCAGCCGGAATTCTGCGGCTGAGGCTTCCCTAAAGTGAGATGCCATCGACACAAGGGGTCCCTTAGACGATTCCGTGCCTTGGAATCTGCTCTTTGGGGGTTTCAGAAGGATGTGGGTGTCCTATTTGAGGGAGGTTAGGACTTAGGGTTTGTAGTTTTGAGGTTGCGCTAGCCTCAAACATCTCGTTCAGCTGGAAGGTGTTGGGGCTGAGCTTGCTGCAGGAGCAAATCCCATCGTTCTACCGGATGTTGCCGTGGAATTTCCGTGTCTTTAGCAGCGTGTGTATATGTTCTATAGGTACCGAAGGTTCCTCAGGCTTTAAGGACATGTAGGTTTCATTGGGGCTTGTCTTTATTCAGAAGCACGCTTCCGTACCATTCACTCGTCACTACAGTATCGAGTACTTGCGCGCCATCTCCGTACAGATATAGATATGGATGCAAATACTCATGTGTACATATATATGTATATATATATATATGTGGACTACCCAATCCCGCTGTTTCTTGTGCGTGTGCATAGGGTTTAAGCTGCGCTCTGGACTCTTATCAACCCTAAACCCTAAGAAAAAGGGCGTTAACAAATTAAACCTAGACTCTTACCAGTTTTATGGTTTGCGTACACAAAGTGGGATGAGGCTCTAGTGGCTACCATAGTGCTGCGGGCATTGTAGCTTCCAGGCTGTATCTTAAACTCCTAAACCCAAACCGATACAAGTCTTGATGGTGGGATTTTGCACTTCGCGAGTCTGTGTGCCATGGCCTGACATTCTATGCGCAGCAGGGGGCACAACACGGCTGCCGTAGCAAAAGATTTGGGTATTGGGTGTTCCCATTGACAATGCCTATATACAGCCTTGCCGAAAGCCTTTTCTAACTGCTCTGTCACTACGATTACGTCCTTGGCACTGGCAGGTGTAATGCTTGTTGTCTCTCGCTCGCAGATGAGAATTTCCGGAGTAATTACCCATACACCCCAAAGTAGTTCCTTTTTGGGGTTCGTATATAGAACCCTATAAGGTAATCCCAAAAAGGAACTACTTTGGGGCCTATGGGTAATTACATAGATGATAAGGACTCTAGAGTGTCGATAGGTAATCCATGATTTCGTATTTCAGGATGCTCCGTACATAGGCCCCACCAGTGTCATCGCTTTTGCCGCACATTTCCGCAGTCTGCACGTTCGTGAGCGCTTTTGAAAGCTCGCCAGCCAGAAGCCAACAGCCAGGGCTGCAAGCTTAGGTGAAGCGTTCTTGAAGCCAAGCCGCAACCCCTAAACCCTAAACCCTAAAGCCCTAACCCTAAACCCTAAACCTAAAGCCCTAAAGCCTAAACCCTAAACCGAACATGGCCTGCAATTATTTGGCCCTTGGCTTTGAGTTGCCTCAAGGCAGCGAAGGGAAGGTCCGATCATCAAAGGGTTTAGGGTTCAGGGTTTGGGGTTTAGGGTTTAGGGTTTAGGCATGCCATAGCTGTCACTAAGGCTTGACATTAGTATGAGCTGGCTGCCAAAAACAATCACAGGAAGTCCTAAATACAATGGCACGTGCACACCACAATAACTAACCAATCATGAGGTCGAGAAAACAACGTCTGGCTTACCATCGCAGCCGGTACATGGACACTCGTAGTAACTTGCTGGTACATATTGGAGTTTCCGAAAATTGGGGGACCCTAATATAGTATCCTAAATAGTAGGAGCCTTATTGTAAGGACCCCCAAATATGGCACCCCTAATTTTCGGAAAGTCCCATATTACGCCAGGAGCAGTCCAGGGGCAAATCAGGTAGAGGTGACTTCGATGACGCACGAAAGCCCGCTTCGAGGTTCAGAGGGCCTCAGGTTTTCTATGGTCTGAGGTCTTTCAAGGGGTGTAAGGATGATTAGTGTGTAGGGCACGGTTTTCCCACTCAGGCTCGTGATTCTATATGTGTGTAGGGTTCGGGGTACACATCTTGTGCCATGGCGTGATGTTGCTTTGTTCAGGGCTTGTTCCTGGATTCTGGCTACAGTGCGATATGTGAAGATCCGAAGTTCGCGCTCGGCGCTAAGGCGGTGTTCGGAGGTCTCCACACGGGCCCCGGCAGATGAAGGTGCTGAATCAACCTGGAAAGCTAGGAGCTTTAGGACATTCAGCCTGCATTCTCCAAAGCCATGGGGATCGGGGGGTTCCGCGTGTAGGGTTTCAGGGTTTAAGGTGTGGGGTTATATATAAGTTTCGGCTTTAAGGTCTAGGGTTTAGATTTAGAAGCTAAGTTTAGGGTTGAGGGGTGGGACCATGAATAGAGTAATTGTGCTAAGAGGATTGCGGAACCCGACTGTCTATTGGGGGGGATCCGAACACTAGAACCAGGATTCTGCAACTTGGGATGCATGTTCAGATTCCCGTATCTAGGAACTTGGTGTTTTGGTATGAGTATGTATGAATGCTTGCGACAGTGCAATGTTTGATGCGTCTCCAAACCCAGCGCACCTGGAACGGCGGGGCCATTAGCCCTCCACCGAATCCAATGAGTCTTTCCAAGGGCGACTGCTTGAAGGAGACTGCCTCGACGGAGCATTTTTTGAGTTGAAGACCTAAACCCTAAACACGGTATAAACACTAAACTCTAACTCCTGAACACTGAGCCCTAAACGCAAAAACCCTAAACCCTTAAACCCTAAGCCCTGAACTACAGGGTCTGGGATCAAGGTGCGCTTCTGGGCGCTGCACGTAGGATTTGGGGGTTTCCGAAAATAGCAGACCCTAAAAAAAGTGCCTAAATAGTAGGCTCCTTATTATAAGGACCCCAAAATGAGGTACCGCTAATTTCGGAAACTCCCATTTCTGTTTCTCATGGCCACGAAACTATGGCAACTTCCTCTGGTCACCCTAAACCCGAAGCCCTATATAAGCCCTACGGATTATCAAAGCTCCTTGGGCTTTTAGAGCATTACTGGGTTCTTGTTAAGGGCTTCTTTAAGTTATCATAACGGGGATCTATCGTAAATATGATGGTTTCCTTGTTTCGGTGACTTAAACTACCCAGAGGGTCCAAGTACCCAAATAGTAGGGTTTTAGATCCCAAAATCCATACCCTGAATGGTTTTGGGACCTTGAAACCCTACTATTCTATTTGTGTACTTGGACCCTTAGGGCTAAGTCCCTTTAGGTATCTGGTTCGTCTCCGTGGAGGCAGAAGATGTCCAGAACTGGACGGGAGATATTTCGGGGGGGGTTGTTCCTGAACCACGGGACCCAAAAGACGACGCCTAACCCTCAACTTCCAGGGGTAAAAGGAGGGACCCTTAATAAGGACCCCTAGGTATATACCCTTAGTACAGCTATTAGATACCCATTATATAGCCCATCATAGGGTAGGGGTCCCCTTTGACAACTGAATTTCAAGCCCTATGCCCTAAACCCTAAAGCTACCAGGCGAGAACAGGAGTAACTGTGGAAATTTTCTTTGGACTTTTTTGGGTCTCGAGGTTTGGGCAGACTTACCATTTCGGGAAACAGGAGGTCGATCGGTGCGGACGCGTTTTCCGTGAGTCCCCCGTAGCTTCCATGGCCCTGTAGTCGCCTGATTACCGCCACCCTGCAACTAAATTTTCCTGCAACCCCTCCAAACCCTACTCCTCATTCCTGTCTCTACCCATAGTCCCCAAAGTAGTTCCTTTTCGGGGTTCACATGTAGAATCCTGCAAGGTAATTCCAAAAAGGAACTACTTTGGGGCCTATGGGTATCATAACTAGAACCGAATCCCACACTCGAAAATCCAAATGCCAAACCTTGAGCTCAGGCCTTTCGGCTGTGTTTTTTTGGATTTCGGCTTAGACCGGACTTCCAAAGCGTAGCCTTAATTCCCAAAAGCCTTGCGCTCAAACCTGCGCAGTTTGAAATACTCATCAACTATCCTGTATCCCTAAACCCGAACCCTTTCACCCTCAAGCCAACCTGACAAAAGAATCCAGTACCTCCTGCAGACCCTAACCCTCGAACCCTAAACTCCCTAAGCCCTAAACCCCCAAAGCCTGAAGTCCCAACCAACTTGGTCCAAGTACCCAATAAGCATATCGTGCGCCAAATGGTAGTGTCCCCAAAGTGGCTAGGTAGAACTATTTTAGCCCGTCCCTGAAAGTCAAGTATTACCATCCAAACCGAAGCACCGATAAAAACGGGTCCTGTGGACAAGACTCGTGCAGACACCTCAGCCCTCTTTAGCACAACACTCACTTGGACCTTTCCACCCCTATAACCCCTTACTAGAAGTGTTGTAGAACCCCTAATTTCGACTTTGTTTTGACCCTAGTAGAACCCTTTACTTCCAGGTGTTTCGGACCCTGTCACAGCTAAACCCTGAACCCTAAGAACCCTAAACCCTGAACCCTAAGAACCCTAAAGCCTGAACCCTATAAACCCTAAACCCCAAACCCTGAACCCTAAACCCTAAACCCTAAGCCTTACTTCCGGGGTCCCTTGGACCCTGTTTTGGTTACAGGGCCATCAGTTTTTCGCCCTCTGGAGGTCGGCGCTCGCCAGGGTTCCCCTTGTGTCCTGCTGGGAAATCTCTGACTTCGGATGCCTCTTCAGTTTCCTAAGACCTAGAGTAGGCCCTTATTCCCTTTTTAAGGGTTCAGGTTCCCTTATAAGCCCCTTTAACCCAAAAAGGGCACCCTTTTTATTCCTAGGCTACTCTTGGGTCTAGTTTCCTATAGTCTCCTTAGGAATTGTTTTTTCTTATTTTGTGTTCATATAGAACCCAAGAGAATATTAGAAATACTAGTTTTATTATGGTTCTAAGGGGGGTATAGTTTCAGGTTTTGGGATTGGGGATTTATATACCGTTGTATGACTTCGGAGTAGTTGGGGCGTAAGGCTTGGGGGTTTTCGGTTTAGGACTTGTTAAAGGTTTAGAGGCTTAAGGGTTGCATTTGCTGGGTTCCGGATGGTCTGCAGCATAGCAACGGTGTCTGGCAACTTCCCCTCATGTTCTGCAACAGTATCAGCTGTGAGTCTCCTTTTTTGTCAGAGAGGGGTCTCCAAAGCCCCAAACCTAAACCCCAAAACTCCAAACTCCTTAGGGGTACTTACAAATATTTTTTAGTTTTTGGTTATTATAATCCCTAAGAAACAGCTAAAATTAAAAATTTTGCTAGGGTTCTAAGTTCAGTATAGACTCCTAAACCCCTAAACTCCTAAACTGCTTAAGCAAAGACTGGTCACCCCTTGACTCAGGGGGCTCCCAGGGCGAAGTGCGATATAGGTCAAGTTGACCCTGCCGTGTCTTCTCGGGCAGTGCAGCACAAAGCTGTCGCAGGAGCTTCTGGCAGCTTGATGCTTGAAGACGTTGTTGCATTACAGACAGTCTCACAGTTGTACCGGGCTTCAGAGCAGTTGTTCCTTCTTTTAGCGTTTGGGGTAGAATATAGGGTTTGCGGTTTTAGGCTGCAGGCTTTTGGGTTTGGGGTTTAGTGTCACAGTCGAGAGATGTTGATTTGTTGCGGCCTGTTGCCAACAAGCTTGTGCGGCATCCGTTTACCGACAGTCTGTGTGTGAGAAGCCAAGACGGCGACAGGCGCCGATAGCGATCGTTTGAAACAAAACAAAAGCATGAGCAGCGGTGCTTTGATCACGGTGAAAGCAACACCCTCGTTGAAGATTAACATGCAACCCGGAACGGGCACCTTTCCAATGGGCAGTAGTCGCTCATGTTTCTGTCTGAGCTTCAGGAATTCGACACTTCACCGCCAAAAGAGTGTATAGGTAACTATTTAGGCCCCTATTACATTCTGTAAATTCTTTAATTCCCAGAGGGAAGCGTTTTTTCCAACCCGGTGTCGAAAACCCGATAGCACTTAGTACTTGCGAGGGGGTTGAAATCCCTCGGGGGCTCCTTAACAAACTTGTCATATTATATTATATTATTGTCATTATGGTATGCCCACCTCCCAGAAACTATCGGTTCCAATTGCTGAGGGCCCCATATTAGCTACAAGGGGTTTGTGCTGAAGAAACGGATCTGGAAGAGTCGCCGTCTCAGCCGTCCTGGCGGGTGGCACACGCAGCAGGTAGGCCAAGAGCCCCGGGTTCTGCCTTCTAGCCGTTAACGATAGTTTAGAAGAATGAAAGGGTAGAACTGCTAATTATTCCTTAAGGTTCGTGTTGAGGTCTATACCAAAATAGGCCTCCAGATCTCTTTTCTAGTCATGACGGCCCTCATATTGCTGGCTTTTAGCTCCTCACCTCGAAGCCCGAGGCTTTGCATGCGCCCGTCGAAATACACTCCCATTCCAGCAGGGTAGCCTGAATAGGAATTTTTGAACCGTAAACCCTGAATTTCAGCATCCAGTAGAAAGGGAGCTCCAGAAGCAATGGACACCTAAATTGAGGGTCGTGCAGCTGAAGTTGAAGATGCCAGACTAGCCTCTGGGCAAGCTGGAGACCCGAGTTACCCAGGCATGCCATGTACTTTCGTGCTAAAGCCAATCGCGACAGGTAGTTTGGGGGAGTTGAAGAAGCAAGCCTGAAAGCAGATTAGTAAGCCCCAGACACATGCTAGCACCCCGAAGAAAACACGCAATTGAGCCATCATCTGAGGGTTGGGACTTTAGAGTGCAAAAGCCGGGATGACCCTGCCTTTGATGCGGCACACATGTAGCTCCTTAGGAGAGATACTGCACATTCAATTTGACACTGCGGGAGTCAGGGGCAAGGGACGGTCGAACCCGAGCCCGAAACTCTAAAACCTGAATGACAAACGGCTGGGCCCATAACCATGAGTCTAGTGCCTCACCCAAACTAATATAGGGGCTTAAATAATTGTATAATATGCCCCAAAACCCTCTTCTAAGTATAAAGTCCCCTACATAAACCATGTCTAGTGCCTCATCCCCGAGCTAGATTTAGTCCCCCCCCCACCACCCACGATCTTAGTTCCTCGAAACCCCTGGATCCGTGCCTGAGCTTCAATTTCAAACCTCCACCTAGACATGTGTCTAGTCCTCATTCCATAAACCCTGACCCTCGAGCCTAAACCCTGAGCCCTCAACCCGAAACCCTGCCCCTAAACCCTGAACCCTCAACCCAAAACGCTGCCCCTAAACCACTGAACCCTAAACCCCAAACCCCTCCACTTGCACCTGAACTCCTGCAAGCGCGCGGCTCTCGACCCTGTGAATAACTGCCGCTCGAGGGGCTGACTGGTTTCATTTAGGCTCCCCCAAAACCACATAAGCAAAACTTAGGGTAGGGATGTCCCCTACAAACCCTTCATTACTATGAAGCCCAGTAAGGTAGTGATATCCCTCTAAATTGCTCATGCTGATGTCCTTTGGGGTCTTACATGGTCTAGGCTTTAGGGTTTAGGGACTTCTTAAAGTAAAATAATGGTCCAATACCTATAGAAGGCTATTATTCTGCATGCTTTCGGTATCTTACTAGGACTTAAACATAACATGAGCTCACAGCCCATGCAGTATTGAACTCGACCCCCCTCGCCAAGAGGCAGGACCTTTAGCGGTTGATTTTTAAGATTCCTTCTGGTAGAGCTCTTTCGGGTTTAGGGTGTTTCTTTGACGTTAGGAGGTTTAGAGAACTCAGCGCGCACAAGCTTCACGGCCTATGGCGTTGCGGGCTTCAGGGTTGCCGGGCTATCGGGATTCCTTCATTTACCTTCTAAACCCTAAACCCCTGCAACCCCTAAACCCTAAAACCTCTAAACTCCTAAACCCCAAACCGAGAAAGAACGGAAGGATTTTAGGCTTTGAGGCTGCAGCGGTGTCTGGCCAACCTACGGGTCTTGTCTTGGGGCTTGGGGTTGACGTGTATACAGTAACTGCAATACAACCTGTCCTGCGGTCGACTCATGGCATGGTTTATGTCATGGCAGTATTTCTGTAGGTTCGATTAGACCAAGGCGCCATGCCCAACACCCCGAGCTGTAGACTAGAACGCCTTAAGCTTTCCGCTCGTTAAAGTTATAGGGTGTGTGTCGAGTATGTGGATGTTAGGGAGTTCAGGGTTTGAAGTACAGTAGAAGCCAGAAAGCTGGAATATCATTGTCGTAACCCCTTTAAGGTAAATTATAGGGGATCCTACCATTAATCCATATTCCAACTTTCTGGAGTTCCCTTTATGGGGTGTGGGGTCTCCGGTCCAAGCCAGCCAAGAATGCCAAGGCTTGCGCGGTGCTGTTGCTTCCATTTCTGTTTTGTGCTGTGGTGTTTCTTTGTAGCCCATGCCCTGGCATCTAGAGTTGAGACAGAGCTCTTACAGCTCCGTTCAGCTGCCCTAAAACCCTGAACTGGCTGGTCAAAGAAACCTTAAACCCTAAACCCTAGGTTTAGGGTTTAGGGTTGGGCGCACAAGCCACCATCGCAGAATCTGCGATGCACTGTCGGCCCTCAACCTGCGGATCATGTCGAGTGCTGGGCATGCAAGCCGAATGACAGAGCGTGGAGCTTTTGGTGGCTCCTTCCAGATTCCCTGGCGCCAATTCGCAGTGAGCGTGAGGTGCGTCTTCCTGCTTCTTACTCTCTTAACTACACAGTCCCAGCTGGTGCAGTATTTCGTCTTGAGTATGCACTACGGCAACGTAGGCATCTCTGGAGAACTCCGATACGTGGCCATGAAGGTCCTAAACCCTATACCTATAGTCTCCATTGTTGTTCCTTTTTTTGGCTTGAGAGCAAAGCGCAGATCGAGAAAGCCTGCTATAGGAGCCGTAAGAAGTACCTCTACTCTTTCGGGGGCTCTCTATTTTGATTATAGTATAATGTGCCCCCAAAACCCTCTTCCATGTTTTTGAAGGCCCCCATTTTGGTCATGGTCGGGGCTTCGGTTGGCCTCTTTGGGCTTCATGGCTTCGCTTTTGGGGGCTTGGAGGCAGCCACGAGACCTGAGCCTAAATCCGAACCCTAGGCCAAAAAATCCCGACCCTGAATCGTAAACTAAACCCTAAACCCCAAGCCCTAAACCTTCTTCTTATGATATACCCTGAACCCTACACCTACAGACCCGAAGCCTTCTTATGATAGATCTTCCTATGAAGCTTGAGACGCCCCAGTCCGCCGTCGCCACCTGCGTGTTTTTTCAGCAAGCCTCTGTGCGCCTTTGTGCAGAAAGCCCTTTCATTCAGAACCTCATGGGGAATCGAGCGTCGAACCTAAAACCGAAACTCTGCACCCTAAACCCCTAAACCCTAAAAAAGAAAACTAAACCCCAAACCCCTAAACCCTAAAAAGAAAAATTAAACCCTAACCGTACCTTACGAGGATTCCAGAATCCTGTTCCTAGCAAGGCGGTCCATCGCTTATCCCTGGGCATCAAAATCGCCCAAAAGCCTGATATAGTATGGTCTTGGGGCCAAAAGCCTTAATATATGCGTCCTTAGATTCCTAGGGTATGTTTGAGTGAGCTGTCGTACCGGGGAGGTCTATAGGTTTCCCAGTAGCACCTTTTTGCCCTTGTAGTTTCGGATTCCCTTGCGAATCAACGCTGAATACCCGGAAAAAAGGTACCCTTGTTATTAGGGGAGACTGTGGGGAACCGACCCTTCTGTTGATGATATAAATCTTGCAACACCTTAAGGACCCTAAACTATGGGAACTATGGTATATTCCTTATTATGGGTAATGCAGGATTTATATCATCAACCGTAGGTCGCAATCTTCGGAGTCTTTAGACGGTCATCGACTGATTTGTGTTCCCAGTCTTTCTGGGTATCCATCCCGGTGCTGTTTTCCAAGGCCCACCTGTAGCCGAAAAGACCTACTTTTTTGGGGTTCCTTATTATGGTTTCTGTATATAGATCCTTAAAACGGCAGGTCTTTTCGGCTACAGGCATTCTGGCCACTGAAGTGCGCCAAACACAGAATGCCGTCAGCATGCGAAATCTGACGTGGAAAAGATGCAATGAGCCCGCAGCAAGATTGCAACATATTCTCGGCTACTTGACAAAGGCGTCGCTTGCAGAACGCTTAGTAGTAGCCTACAGCCACCGCACAGCTCTGGCAATGTGCTGCCGCACAAGTTTGTAGCCATCATGCCAATCAGCAAGGTCTGCGGCGACTCGATGAATTTCGGATTCGGCTCAACTTTTTAAGCTTCACTGGACCAGAGAGGAAGTATTTGTGTGTCGTTTTAGCGGTTTTAGCGTGTGCAGGAGTTTAGGCATCAGGGCTTAGGGTTGTAGTGTGGAGCTTTGGGCTTGGGATTCGGAGTTTAGTGTGCACTCCTAAGCCTTTCTCCAAATGCTTCAATCCGTTGACAGCTATGGTTGAAATTCAGCTGTTCCGTGGACATGGCGAAAGGGATTGGGGGATGGACTTCTTTCGGGCATGCCCTCAGTTAGATTTTGCGGCAAGATCCTATTGTTGTGTGTAGGGCTGAAGCGCCCGTTTACACACCAGCCTATGCAATGTCACAGAACCCAAACCCTAAATTGCTGAGCCGCAAAGTAGTAAGTATCAAGCCCTTCCGTTAGCTTAACCCACGCGAAGCAGATAGGAACCCAAGACACTAAAGCAATAGGTTATCGGGTTACATACTGTATGGTTAGAACCCTAGTAACTGGAGCCCTGGGCGAGGGTGTATACAAGAGCCTTAGAGACTCGTGTAGGCCCTGCTATAGGGCCCTAAAAATGTAAAACTAAGCCCTTGTAAGCCCTTACTGTAACCTCAGAGGAACCCTCAAAAGGAACCCTTCATTACCCGAGGCAGGCCTTGTTTCTTGGCACGAGAATCACCAGGCGGTGCTGTGGAAATGTCCCTCCGATTCGCAGCCTTCCGAGTGCACAGCTCAAATGAAGCCGAGACAATGGAAAGTACCCAGAATAGAGGCTGAAACTACAAGTATATCATGTACCGCCGGACTTGGTCTTTGGGGTGGGCCATGAATATATTTCGAGAACCCTGAGGAACAGTATGAATCCTTGAGACCGCATATGAATCCCGAAGCGCTCTCAGCGGCACCTGGACGCCCTTCGCCTACCACAAACTATTAAATTCCGTACTTTATTAGGAACCCAAAAAGGGACCCTAATTTTGACAACCACCCTTGTGTCTAGGTTATTGCTTGATCGGTTTGTGCTGCAGTACGAAATAGTCGCAACAGCTGCCCTAAGCCCTCAACTCAACCGTCAGTTATTCCCGCAAGATCTTTGCCCACCTGCGCGGTTCAAGAACAAGACACTAAAATCGTGGACTCTCAGCACCACTTCCCAAACTCTGAACCTTGCATCCATAGTCTCCATAGGATTTTTTTGTATTTTTGTTCAGAGATAGTAATTTTAGTATGGTTTTGGGGGGGATAAGCATACGCCCCGCGGCCCCCAAGACGGAATTGAGCCAGACACCAACACGACCATAAAAAGAAGCCCCAAACCGCAAGCCTTCAAACTGTAGAAGCCAAAACTCTCCTTAACCCGAATGCCCTCTAGCAGCCCAAGCACTCACCTCTTCAATTCCTAAACCTCTTCTAACCATCCGTCTTCCGCCGTGCTTGGGCTCTTTGCCGCTGTCCTCGGAAGCAACTTGAAGAGGATGCCAAGAGATTGCCCCAGATGCAGACAAGGAGACGAGGGTTTCAGTGTTATGTAGGGTTTAATGTAGGGACCTGGCCCCATAACCCCAACATAGTAGGATTCATATAAGGAACCCTAGTACAGGCCCAAGGTTTCTTAATCAGGTTCCTACATTACCTTCTTCAAAGCCAAATCGTTGGAAAGGATGCCAGGAGATGGCCCAAAGTTCAGGCTACCCTAATAACATTGGGGCTAGATCCTCAAAGTGACTGTGGATAAGTTTCGGATACAGAGTGCATGCATATATGTACATGCATAGTGGGGGACTATGTGTAATACATATGCATACCACCATCCTTTCCTGCAGTGGACATATCACATATCTTGGCCAGGTCAAACTAGCATGTGTTGTGGTCTTCTGTGCACCGCGCCCAAAACCCTAACCTCTCTGTGATTCGCAGGGTGAGACTTCCTTTCTTTTGGGTTAGGGCGGTCGGTGACTTGTGGAAGGCTCGTTATGCAGATCGGCAGTGTAAGATACCGATGTTCAGGGTTCGTGTCGACGCTCGAAGTTGGGGTAAGTGGTGAGGGCTCGTGAGGGCACGCTAGCTGATCTCTGTTCTGATGGCAGGTTAACTGACTAATTTCTGACTGCATGTTCCCCGCTTGAGAACGTTCGTGTTGCGTACCCTTTGCAGGCAGATCCACAAGATATGCCAAGCACACCTCAGACACGAGATGTGTGCTTGCAGATGTCATCCGAACCACAAGCCCCAAAATTACCCAAACAGCCAAACGACGTGCCTACCAAAAGGCCCGAATTCCATCGACACTCTCTTCTAGGCTTCAGTGATTCTTGTAGACCTTAGAGAAAACCGTTTAGATTTAGGGGTGCAAATGATTGGTTGGCCTCTATACTGACTTCTATTTAGCTGCAATTTAGCTATGCTACAATGAAACCCAAAACCCCGTTCGAAAAATAGCTAGGGCTCCTGTATTACTGGCTGTGGGCTTGTTCGATGCATGAGTTTGGGACATTGAGTGCCTTGAAACGGCAAGATGCACCCAGAGATTCGGCCCGACAACCGCAGCTAAGCCACTAAAAGTTTAGGGTTTAGGGTTTAGGGTGTGTCACAGTGCCACGGCGCGCCCCACCCATGGAGTGGTCGTGGGTCGCGCCGTCTTCGTAACGTGGAACCCACCCACAACCACCCGAAGCAGGACTAGAACGGGTTTTGTGTTCTGCTTCTTCTTATTCGAGTGCTGCACTAGCCGAAAAGACGTTGCAATGTTGCGGAACGTCAAAGGGACATCCGAGTGATGTAGTCACAAAATAGCAGCGACGCTCTCGCTCGTCCTCGCCGGCCGCCAGAGTCGTCCGTCAGCCGTCGTCAGAGTCGTCCGTCAGGGCCCAGTGCCAGGCCTCCAGAAGTGGTCTGCAGCCGTCCGCTGTCCGTGCCAGTCCGGCCAAGAGTGCTGATCACCAAGTCGGCCGCCAGGGTTTTTTCGCCCGGCAGTCCGTGCCAGAATTGTCCAGCTTTGCCGCCAGACTCGAGCTCCTTGCCAGAGTCGGCCACTGTCCCCAAGCTCTTTCTAGGACGTCCCGTCACTGGGTCCCCGCAGGGTCACCCCGCTGTCCCCGCCAGGGTCGCTTGGTCAGGGTCGCCGTCTCCGCCAAGGTCCTTACGCCGTCCTTGCCAGTCCCCGCCACGATCGCCCGCCGTCCCCGCCAGGGTCGTCCGCCGTCCTCCAGAATCGTCTGCCGAGCTGTTTTTGGCCTTTTTAGTTGCTGTCAAAGCCAAGTGCCCGACAGAGTGTCCGCCGTTCCCGTTAGGGTTGCCCGCCGTCCCCGCCAGGGTCGTCCGTCTGCCAAACTGTTTTTGGCCTTTTCGTGCCTGTCAAAGTCATCGCCAACCGTCCCCGCAGAGTCACCGCCGTCCCGTCCGCCATCCCCTCCAAATTCCGCCAGAGTCGTCCGCCGTCCCCGCCAGGGTCGCCCGCCGTCCCCGCCAGGGTCGTCCGCCGTCCCCCGCCGTCCCTGCCAGGGTCGCAAGTCGTCCGTCGGGTCGTCAGCCGTCCCCGCCAGATCCCCGCCAGGGTCGCTCGTCAAGCTCTTTCTACCAGGTCCCGTCCCGCCAGGGTTCTCACGCTGGGAGATAAGGCGCCATCCCCTCCAGAGTCGTCTGCCAAGCTGTTTCAAGTCCCCGCCAGAGTCGTCCGCCGTCCCCGTCCACCAAGTCCCCGCCAGGGTCGTCAGCCGTCCCCGCCAGAGTCGCCCGCCATACCCGCCAGCGTCGCTCGTCAAGCTCTTTCTACCAGGTCCCGTCCCCGCCAGGGTTCTCGCGCTGGGAGATAAGGGTACCCAATTTTACTATTGTGCCCCATGGCTAGCAGTGCCAAATCAGGTCTGGTAGACTCGATCTGCTTGGCCAAGCAAGCAGATCTCGAAGCGGTAGCGTTCAGTGGTACCGGCCGCCGCCGGGCGCGGGCGGCCCATGGTTTAGGGTTAAGAAAACAGAATTACCGGGCAATCTGCTTTGTGTCTCTCCGGACAGCCGTCGGTCTCGCAGCGCCACAACTGAGATGCCTGCTCAGCACGCCTTCTTCCCGGTCCGCATGGGGAGATTTCTACGACCCAAACCCTAAACCCTACTGTCCAGGTTTTAGGGTTTAGGTTCAGGGCTCAGGGTCTTAAAGCCAAAACCCTGATACTCCGAACAACCTCGGCAGCACCCCTGCTGCTGATGGCAGTAGTAATGATAGCTGTAGCCTTTTTGTTTTCTATAAGTCTTGTTCTGGCGGCGAGTGTTAGCCTGAGTCGTTGGCGGGTTGCTGGCTGCATCTGCTTCTATAGCTGTTCTTCTATAGCTGCCAAATGTAAGGGTGGAAACGAGGCTTGGTTCAGCATTAAACAGCAGCCGTCACAGGTGGGGGGGGGGGGTAGGGGGGGTCGCTTGCACTTAGCTCCCACTGCCTGGCATTCCCTAATAATACTAAAACGCCGTCATGCTCTGCCAGACTTTTGCTATCTCGTTGCGGCGGTGTGCATGCCGACCGCTGTCGCATGCTTCAAAGACCGACTGCTCAGCCCAGTATTTGGACTTCTCGGTTTAAAGTTCAGCAAGATCGCGCATACTTGACTTGATGGTGTTCTTGACTTCACTTGAGATCTCGTCACGATGTACAACCATTCACGAATCATTTACAAATCGTGAGGAACACCGGGTTGTCGACAGAAAGTCTGGTTTACATGTCTCCGTTATAAACGATGCTGTGCTGAGGCCGTCGGAGCTTTTGTTGGCAAGAGGACCTGTTTGGCCCTTTGTGCCTTTGTCATGTGGGTTCGCCAGCTTCTGGGACTGCTTCTTGAGAGGGACAACCGAAAGGCCAGGGTGCCTGGAGACTCTCAGGTAGGGACTATAGTTATTGCAATACGAAGACTCTCCTTCCCCAAAGACTATGACCGTTTTAACACAGGATTTCATGTGATACCAAGACTCTCCTTAACCGAAGGTTGTGACCGTTTTAACTCGGGCCTTCGATTTGTAATCCCGAGAGAAAGCAAGGTGAAGCCTGAACCCCGCAAGCAGCTTGTAGCCCGACATCCCAATGCAATGGCGGGCCCAGCATTGCGTAAGCCTCCTCAGACATTCCACCAAGACTCGAAGTCTCACAAAGCAAACACCGAGCCGTGGCACCGACACCCGAAGCCGAAGCACCCCTCAGCCCCACACCGGACTAAGCCTGTAGTTACTACGGCCACATTTCGGGTTTAGGGTTCAGGGATATTGTGTTTAGGGTTCTAGGGGCTTTATGGGGTATGAGCCTTAAGTTCATGAACTTCATCAAACCTGCAGCGAGCAAGAAGAAGCACCCAAGCTCGGCTGGAGCTCTTGGGCTGTTTGGTTGCGCTCCAGATTGCTGAGCCTATTGGCTACTACACGGAGCCAGCCACGCCAGCAACGAGGCCCCTTGAAAGTTACCTGAGATGGTCCTCCGGTACTTAAAGGATCATGGGACTTATAGTAACTAGGGTTACAATTAAGGTAACTGTACTTATAATTACTTATAACCCCAAGTAAGGTACTTATAACCCTACTTACTAATTCCCATGATCCTCCAAGTAGGAGTAGTTGTTGTAGCTACGCTTGTGACGACGATGATGTCGAGACTGTCTTGGTTTCATGATACCCCTGTTGCTGGTAACCTATACAGTAAGATTGAGATGCCAAGATTTTTGAATATGCCGATGGTGAAGAAGAAGAAGAGTATTGTCACAATCATTGCCATCATCACCACCATCATCATCATTCAGATGATTCTGGTTCTAATGGTGGTGATGGTGGTGGTGGTGATGATGATGATGATGAACCCTTGGTCCAGAGTACGAGATGACTGGGCTGACGGCCTCCACTATGAACATCGCTTGACCCAGATTCCCCAGCTGAAGTTTGGGGTTTAGGGTTCAAATGTCAGCCTGTAAAGAAGCCCTCAATGGCCGCCGCTGTCGCAACGGGCTCCTGACGTGGTGAGCTTCCTGTGCATCCAGCCCAGTCCGGGTTCACGAAGGGAACGGGCCCAAAGCTTCCCGACGGTCAAGATGTTCAGGCTGATGATTTAGGGGAGTTCAGGTAAGGTGTGGAGGAGTTCTATGGGCACAGGTTTTGCCAGTGTCCCGAAGCAAAGCGGGAGGCTGATGGGAGCGTTTTCTCTTTGAACCCTCTGCTCGCATCTTATCACCGTGAGTGCGAAGGGTACAAGCACTGGGGGCCACACTGACCTGGGTTTTGGAAGGGCCCATTAACGGTTTAGAGTTTAGGATTTAGGGTTTTAGGGTTTAGGGTGTATGGGTTTGGGGTTTATGGGTTCTAGAAGCCTGATTCATTACACAAGGGCGGAAGCGATTCCGGAGAGGTAGTGCTTGGGCTCAGGGGTATGAGAAGTGAGAAGTTCAGTGTTGCTGGCTTTTGGGCTCCCTGCTCAGATCCGAACCATTCAATCCCTACGAGCCCTAGATTAGGGACCCAAAAAGCACATAAGCATAAGCATTATATGGGGATATCCCTACCTTATTGGGCTTCATTATAAGGGGGGTTATATGGGATATCCCTATCCTAATTGTTGCTTATGTGCTTTTTGGGGCCCTACTAGAAAAACTCTGCAAGCCCTAGAAGACGCGGAATGCTAAACTTTACTTCTAACTATCACCGTTAGCATCCTCTAGACCTACACTATCCAGAGGCCCCAAAGTAGTTCCTTCTTGGGATTACCTTATAGGGTTCTATATACGAACCCCAAAAAAGGAACTACTTTGGGGCCTTAGGGTAGAATCAACCCGAAACCCCTAAACCCTAAACCTCTAAACCCCTGAACCCCTAAAAGCTCAACCCAAACTTCCCTCAATAGAAGAAGCCCGAAACCCCTAAACCCTAAACCTTCAGGCCTTTGACCTTTACAACCCTAAACCCCAGGCCCTAAACCCTAAACCCTATAACCCTAAACCCTAAACCCTTTGCAGGAGGACCCAGAGTCGAATGTTCAGGGACTCGGGATTCGGGGCTCAGGATTTTTCGAGTAGTTCAAAAGTTTGGGGTCGACCTCAACACCCTAAAAAGGGATCTATAATAGGGTTACTAAAAGGGATCTATAATAGGGGTTACTAAAGGGATCTATAATAGGGGTTACTGAAAGGGATCTATATAAAGCTTACTAAATGGGATCTATAATAGGGGTTACTAAAAGGGATCTATAATAGGGTTCTATAAAATAGGGGTCGTAATAACTAGAAGAGGGTTTTGGGGCATACTATGCTATATTCTAAGGCCCCAAAGTAGTTTCGTTTCGGGGTTCATATGTAGAACCCTGTAAGGTAATCCCCAAAAGGAACTGCTATGGGGCCTGTGGGTAAAAACTTGTATTCCGCTTCATGCAGATGTACAAAGAAACCCAACCCGCAAAGTCTCTTGATCGTTAAGGGCAGGGGTCTGCAGTTGAGACTCAGCATGTTCCGGATCTATGATCCCGGCTCAAGCAGCTGTGCGTCTTTGTTTCTGCATTGGGTTTCAGGATTCCTGAAACAGTCGTGGCAGGTGGGGATCTGATAGAGCTCCTATGGCAAAAGGGTTTCCACATCATGCCCCGAAAGCTGTACTTTAGGCCTTGAAGCCTTCTGCCCCGTACCCCCCTAAGGTGAAGAAAGAAGGAAAGCGGAATTCAGGATGTATCGTTCGGTGCTCCCAGTGATGAGCCGTCCCTTCCAGAGTGTGCTCACGGCACCCCACATCGCCGGGAATTTAAGCGGCATTGCCGGCTTTAGAGAAAAAGACGCCCTGCAGAGAAAGCCCCGCAGTCCGAAGCGCAACTTCTAAACCCGAAGCCATCGTCTTTGTGATCGAGTCGCAACTGGCCCAAAAGCTGCACCTCAGCTTCGCAATCAGAACCAGATAGCCTTAACACTACAATGTGTCAATTAAGACTCGACCCCCAACAACAACAAATTCTTCGGAATATGTACGCACGACCTCTCCGTCATCAAACCACTGACGTAAACCCAGAGGCTTTCAGCAGGCGACCGAAGACAGGGGTTGGAAAATGATATAGTCATAGCATAATTTTGCAGTTCCCAGAGAAACTTACTCCGACACATCCCGAAGTAGCACTATTCTAGTTTGAAGGCTCGAATATGTGTATAGTCTCGGCATTGAACACCTCATTATATTTTTGCAATATACATGACACGCTGAGCATCTCAGGTCGTGAGCGACGACATCCTCTTCTGGCTGAATCAAGTTGAGGCAGCCCAACAAGGCTGAAAACTCGGTTTCACCAGCGTTAGATCTGTTTCTTCTTCAATGCTTCCCATCGTTCGTGCTTAGGTATTGTGTGCCTGTAACCCGCATATATATATATATATATATATGTATATGCATATGCATATATATATATATATATAGCACATGCAATATCAGTTTTGGGTTCGGTAGATTTGTGATACTTCGGGATGTTGCAGGAAGCATGTACAGTCACTCGTCGAAGCTCCAGCGACCTCTCGCGGTTACAAAGGCTTCGGCCGGCAGTGTCCTGGGTTTAGGGTTTAGGGCTTTTTAGGGGGTTTTAGGGGTTTGGGGCTCTATTCATCTGTGCATATCAATGCTAAGGTTTATCGAGATGCTGGTAACAGTGGTAGTCGCAGCTAGCTAGTCGCAGAAATAGTAGCCTCCGACAGGGTTTGGGTTACCCGGAATCCAAAGCAGGCCACGGTGTCTAGAGATGAGAGTGTTGGGAAGCCCACTAGAGTGCTGAAAAGAATAAGACAAAACCTCCTGGCGAGCTTTCCAGACGAAGGCCCGTAGCGTTCAGTAGAGGAGAGACGAGAGAGCCCGTATTATTCCCATTGCCTGTGCTGCTTAGCGCCGGTTCCGACCGCTACAGCGGAAAGCGAAGTTGAGGACAACTTGACTACAATCCTACTTGCGGGCCCCTGGTTGTGGCTCTCCCAGCCCAAAGCTTTGCAACCTAAGCTTCCTTGGTAGAAGGTATCAGCCTGTGCCATCGCCTGCCATGGCGCAGAAAGTGATGAAGAAGGAGGCGCTTCGAAAGAGCCCTTTCACCCGAGCACCCCGGGCTGAGATACAGCTTTTTCGCTCCAGCCCGGGGTACCCAACCCACCCCCACACACCCAGTACGGTTGATGATATAAATCCCGCATTACCTTAAGGACCCTAAACTATGGGAATTATGGTATATTCCTTATTATGGGTCATGCAGGATTTATATCATCAACCGTAGCAGCACTGAATACAAGAATGCTTCCTAAACTGGCACAAAGGCGTCGCCCCACGGGTTGCTCAAGCGCCCTCTGCCGCAGCCCTGGGGATCAGACAGTTGTGGCCGACGAAGGGTTTAGGGTTTAGGGTTTAGGGGTTTAGGGTTGAGTCTCAATGTAGGCTGGCAGGTTACTTACATGCCTGGCTTGACTCTTCAATCAGATAGAATTAGAAGGGTTTTTAAGAATGCCTGTTCCGATCGGGTCTGGGGCATCAGGCCGTGCATTTGGATCGACTCATCTTCTTGACGCGTAGAGCTCTTCCTTTGCTGCTGTATGTCTCTAAACCCATAAACCCTACACCCTAAACCCTTAAACCCCTAAACCCGATTACCCCAAACCCTGAAATTCTAAACCCCTAACCCTAAACCCCTAGGCCCTAGACCCTAACCCCCTAAACCCCAAACCCTACATACTCTCAAGTTTCATGACTTCGGATCTTCGAAGACTCAGGGCCGCTATCTCTTGCCGCAAATTGTCTTTGGTTTCATCTCGTTTTCCAAGGTTTGTGCTTGGATTTAGGTATTACCCAGAGGCCCCAAAGTTGTTCTTTTTTGGGGTTCATATATAGAATCCTACAAGGTAGTCCCAGAAAGGAACTAGTTTGGGGCCTATGGTTAGGGTGTGGTTTAGGGTTTGTGGGACAGGAGTCACTGCCTCCTTGAGCTAGTTTGGGGTGCGGCTTGATCTTGCTTCCAAGATGCGCATGAATTTGTAGGAGATTTTGCCATGCCGGACGTTTCGGATACCAGCTGTCGGCACGCAAAACACCAAACCACTCGGCAAAAGCAGCCCAGTGCTGAGAATCAAAATGCTAGTTGATACTTAAGCCCTGCAGTTTAGCGGAGAGCTATCCAAGGCATACAGTATGTGGCATATACGCTCCAAAGCTATGGGTTTCCTCCGGAGAATTCAGCGCTTCGGTGCTCTTTATGCCCCGAGGCGGCATCGATTCTTCGCCCTTCGGCATGGCGAGCGCGGAGACCCAGTCGATCAGACTGGCTATGCACAGATGGGAGTTTCGGAAAATAGGGGGCCCTAATATAGCACCCTAAATAGTAGGATCCTTATTACAAGGACCCCAAAATCAGGTACCCCCAATTTTCGGAAACCCCCAGATGTATCGAGATGCCAACAGTTGGAGCCGGTTCTACTCCGGCGACGCACAGACTGGCCAGTGATCATGTCAATGTGATTCCGAAAGTTAGTGTTCCATCGGGGGAGTGCTCCAAGCAGATGGCTGCAGGTTCGCTTAGGAGAGAAGTGGTCCTATCCGTACTCATATAACCTTCTTTGATTTTGCTGTTGAATTGTGTAACTTCATACAGTTGGGAGACTTCCAGTGCAGTAGCAGAACAAAACACTGCAAGCCATGCCGGTCCTTCAGCCTGTGCACTAGCCTACAGCAAGGTCCAAAGCGAACGTCGCCAAGATCATCATCTCCGATCCCAAGGCCGCTTGAGCCTGCTCTTTGGGTGAGGTTTTGCGGAAGACCCTAAACCCTAAACCGTGTGCGCTTTGTTTGGACTGACCCTCTAAGCCCTCACCCCCCTCAGCCCCAGCAACTTGAAGCATGCCTTGCTCTTGGAGGATCATGGGACTTAGTAATTATGGTTATAAGTACCCTAAGTGGGGTTATATCTAATTATAAGTATAGTTACCTTAATCAAAACCCTAGCTACTAAGTCCCATGACCCTTTAAGCTGTCGCTAGGTGGGCACGAAGAAATACGGCTTGACGAAAGCAGGACCTGGCCTTTGCCCGCCTCAGACATAGCGTTTTGCGTTTTAAGGATTCGGATTTTAGTCCGCTGGCGGTATTCTTCCCGCAAGTGTAGGGCTGCAGTTGCAGAGATGTTCGGGAGATGTATAAACTTCCAAGATACCTATAGGCTCCATTGTAGTTCCTTTTTGGGGTTCATATTTAGAATCCTATAAGGTAATCCAAAAAAGGAACTACTATGGAGCCTTTGGATAGTTTCTTCGTCCGTTTGTTGCCTGGCTGAAGCCCGAAAGTGATGTGAAACCTGTTTCCTGAAGGGCTTGCATCAAAGGGGAAAGGAGGGACCCTTAATAAGGACCCCTAGGTATCTACCCTTTATATAGCCATTGTATCCCCATTATATAGCCCATTATAGGGTAGGGGTCCCCATTAAGGGCCCCTCCTTATCCCCTACTAAACCCTAAACCCTTGTAGATCCCTTTAAAGGAACCCTAAGAGCCCTAAATTAAGGGTCCCTCCTCTTCCAGATTCACGAGCCCAAAGTCGCCGCACCATGACATGTCAAGAGGTTGGGGTTCTTCGTGTGTGGAGGTCATGCATGCCGCGATTTGGGAGTTTCCAAAAATACGGGGTACCCTATTTTGGGGTCCTTATAATAAGGATCCTACTATCTAGGGTGCTATGTTGGGGTCCCCTATTTTCGGAAACTCCCATTTGATGTATCTTCCAAAGCAAAGCAGGGCCCCTCTCGACTCCCCAGCTAAACGGCTCCACGGTATTATATGGGAGTTTCCGAAAATTAGGGGTACCTTTTTGGGGGGTCCTCAATAAGGATCCTACTATTTAAGGTTCTATATTAGGGTCCTTCATTTTCGGAAACTCCCATAGGGGTAGTTATGATGCCTGCTTGGGTACCCTAAATATTAGGTGCCGTTATAACAAGGACCCAAAAAGGGACCCAATACTGACAACCGCCCTGCTATGGTCCCTTTTGGGGTCCCTATTATAGTACGGCACCTATTAGTAGGGTACCCAAAAAGGAACCCTAATTTTGACAACCACCCCTATAGGCCTATAGGAGTTTCCGAAAATGAGGGACCCTAATATAGTACCCTTCATAGTAGGATCCTTGTTATAGGGACCTCCAAATAAGGTACCCCTAACTTTCGGAAACTCCCATATAGATTAGAAGGGGCCCCCACCCTGTAATAGTGGCAAAATAGGAATATAATAGGGCCCCAATATAATCCTTATAGTCACTATTACAGGGTGGGGGCAGCTTCTAACATATAGATCTTGACATTCAAAACCCCACGTCGAGGGCGTGCTGCTGTCAAGCGGACAGGCGCCGCTGTCCATTGCAGAGGGTAGGGCAGGTTTTGTGGACACCAAAGCATGGGTTTCGGGTTTTAGGGTTTTAGGGTTTTAGGGTCTAGGGTTTAGGGTCTAGGGTTTAGGGTTTAGGGTTTTAGGGTCTATAGGGTTTAGGGTTTAGGGGTGTTCATGTTTTCTTCATAGTGCTTCCACAGGGTAGTGCTTTACGTCGCAATGTAATTGGCACCTAAGATCTTCGACTGTCTTGCTGGGTTTCGAAGTTTCATTGACGGGGAAGGATGGTAAGTTTGGGGTCACGGCTGGTTTAGCTGGATGTATGCCTACAGTTGTAGCTTTCCGAATTCGCCCCTGGTCCCATATATACCGATTGGAGTGCGCAACCACACTCTGGCAGGGTGGCCCAAGGCCCTGCCGACACCTGAGCCATATTATCTCTGTAGCTGAAGCACGAAGCCTGTCCAAAGCGAGCACTTTGCACAGGCTCTCGGTTCATCAAGAGCGCTTCCTCGCGTGTTGTGATTGTGCTGGGCCCACAGTGGACCCACAATATTTCGGGCAGGAGGAGTCACGACTTGAATATGTTGAGGGTGCTGGGTTCGATTCGACGCTGGGATTTCAGCACTGAGCGAGAGTCTCCGTGGCCTTCAGAGCGGGGTTCGGGCTGCACGTGATTTCAATTCTTCTGTTTTTTCTAGTACTAGTCATCCCCCTGATCAGGCTGTACTACCCGATACGACTGTCGACCAGCTGGTCCAGAGGGTCAAGATTCGAATACAGCGCAACACTCTGACTGTCATATTGTGGTCGTGTGCCATCACACACATGATGCAGAAACCTGCGAATCCGGCCAAAGTACGTAATTCCAACCAACCCACATGCTGAGACACGTATTCGGGCATTTGTGAACATCAACATGGCCCGGTTGAATTTTGCCTGACGCGAGACTTGTCGGTCTTTCAGGGACCTGAAAACACAGAGATGTTCATGCGAGTTTGAGTTTCGTGCCCTTGGCCGAATAGATGCCTTCTTTATCTGGCGGCTCTCATCGTCCAGAAATAGGTGCTTGGTGGTCAGCCACAGAAGTGATCGATCTTATGTTCTTCCACAATTCGGATCTACAAACAGCGTTCTTCAAGTCGCGAGCTCGTACCTGTAACGCGCCCTGAAAGCATCAGAAATCCTGCACCCCGAACGCTAAAACCCTGCAAACTGCAAGCCCTAAACCTGAAAGCTGAAAACCCCCAAACCCCAAATTTTAGTTTACCTTTGGTTAGTAGGGAATGGAGGAATGGGGTACAATTATAACTACTATTACTACCATTCTTCCATTCCCCACTAACCCCACCCTAAATTTGGGCCTCTTTTGCGACTCCGTGACTCCAGTTCTTCCGACTTCTCGCGGGCTCGGGAGACTGCGCAAGTCTTTGCGAAGACCTTGCGGAAGGTGGGAAGGGTCGGTTCAAGTGCTTTGGTAGTGAGAGCAAGCCGTATGGGTGGTTGTCAAATTTATGGTCCCTTTTTGGGTCCCTATTACAGTACGGCACCTAATATTTAGGGTAATTACCCAAAAAGGGACTCTAATATTGACAACCACCCATATCTACCGGCGTTTATGCAACTACGTAAGGCGGATTGTGTATATATTGGTTGTTTACTTCTTTCTCTAGTCTTGTATGTAGTTGTTCATGAGGGCGAGAGGGAGGCAGGGACGGAGGGAGGGAGAGGGAGAGAGTGGGCACTAGTGTGTACACTTACAGTCAACAATGTGATGTGTTAGGAGCTGCCCCCACCCTGTAATAGTGGTATAATAGGAGTATAATAGGGCCCTAATATAATCCTATATAATCCTTATGGTCACTATTACAGGGTGGGGGCAGCTTCTAAGTGATGTGTTTGCAATGCCTGAGAGGTTCTGAGGAGAGTGAACGGGAGGTTGGCCGTTACTGCAGGTTCCAAGTGGTTTCGTTGCTTGCAGTCCTTCCCTATACAGTAAAAGCCAGAAAGTTGGAATATGATGATCCTAAACCCTTTATGGTAAATTATAGGGTATCCTACCCTGAAACCATATTCCAACTTTCTGGAGTTTCCTATAGAGACCCTGAACTCTAACCGTCTAACCCCTAGCTTTATCCCCAAGCCCTGAACCCTAAACCATGCATGAACCCTACCTTAACCCTGAAGGACCTACCTTGTTAAGGACTTATATAAGGAAATCATAATAAGGAACCCTAAAACGGTAGGTTATTCAGGGTTAAGGTAAACCCTGAACCCTGAACCCCGCCAAGAAAACCAACCCGATCGAGCCGGAGCGCCGCAAAGAACGCTCGAAAGCTGCGAGAGGCCGGCCTGACATGTCCGGTGCGACTCTCGACGGCGCTTCGTGAGAGGCTGCCGCCTACAGAAATTAGGTTTTATAGTAGTTTTTAGTTGGGACAGGGTTATAGATAGTAGTTATAGATTAGAATCATCTATAGGGTCAGGATGATATATAGTACTTCTTGGTTATGCAAGGCCTTGGTTTGGTTGGCGCAGCCTGTCATCTTTCAGCTTTGCAACAACCGGATTTCGAAGCCTCCGACCCTTTTTTTCCTGGCAGGCGCTTTGGCTCTCTGGAAGGCGGCAGCGACAGCCGCTACAACGAGGCTGGCGCTTAGTCATCCCCATGGCCTTGTCTCGAAAGACGCCTCAGACTCGAAACACCTCCTTGTCCGCGATCCCGTTTCTCGGTTCCGTGAGCCCCAATATCCAACACAAACTCCCCGAAAACTGCCTTCAATAGTAGGATCCTTATTACAAGGATCCCCCCAAAAATAAGGTGCCCCTAGTTTTCGGAAACTCCCATACTGTATCAAGGCTCTGAGCCTTCTCACCGAGGTTTGGTCCAAGGATAGGCGCAACGCTGCGGCTCGGCCCTTTGGGGCGGAGAGCGCAAAGGACCGAAATTCCTTGGCGTGGGAAGGTTTCGCTTGGGATTCGTAGGATATACCAGTACCCAAAGGCCCCAAAGTAGTTCCTTTTTGGGGTTCGAAAAAAACCCTATAAGGTACTCCCAAACAGGAACTACTTTGGGGCCTATGGGTAATCAGACTCTTGGAGAGGACGCAAGTCCAGGGTTTTCGTGGTGGACAGTTCCTGTTAGCTTCGGGCTTTGGGTTGCTGAACTTCAATACTTAGGGGTACTTAGAAATACTTTTTAATTTTTGGGTATTATAATCCCTAAGAAACAGCTAAAATTATAATTCAGTATAGAATATGCAGGAGCTAAAATTGTAATTCAGTATAGAATATGCAGGAGTTTGGAGTCGTTGGTGGGCATTGATGGGCACCACGGCCATTCCAGCTACGATTTCGGCTTTTCTTTTCAGTTTGACAGTCTGGACCTCTGCGGGATATTCGCAGTGCGTGAGAAAGTGCTTTTAAGGGTGCTGGGAGGGCGAAGCTCTCGCATGGCTCAGTATAGACAAAGTTGAATCAAGTGCACTTTTCCCAGATTGATGAAGACATAGAAAGGCCAATTACACCTCAGCAGCTGCAGAACCGCAAACCTCAGTAGGGACTGAGATCTGAAACCCGATACCCCGACAAGCATCCACGCCTGAGCCCTTCAACCACTACTTAGGTGTACTTTGAAATATTTTTCATTTTGGGTTATTATAATCCCTAAGAAACAGCTAAAATTAGAATTCTTGCTAGGGTTCTAAGTTCAGTATAGACTACCTGCGCCTTCGGTGTGAAGACACGGCGCAGGCAGTGCAGATGCGGACTGCCAAGCTCGTATCAAGGTCCGGGGGGCAGTTCGGAGACAGGCTCGAAACTTTCCAAACCCCCCTAGACCCCCTATAATGAAGCCCAACAAGGTAGGGATATCCCTATAAAATGCTTATGCTTATGTGCGTTTTGGGCCCCTAAAATCCCCTGCAAATCCGTAAACTCTAGTCGTGGGAATCTAGAGCTCTGACTGGTCTGCAATGTTGTACTGGTATGTAACCCCGTCGTCCCGACAAGACACTTCCACTACAATGTGCCAAACCCTATTGAAATTCTTCAGGTATAAAGGTACGAAATTCAATCATGAACCCTGTAGCAACTCTGCAACCCTAAAACCCGAATAAACCCCATACCACGCCCGTGCACAACCCTGAACAACAACAACCACAACGAGAGCCCACGCTTTGCCAGTCTGGACCGTGACCTTCCTGACGGCGCTGATGTGGCGCCCCTCCTGCCAGAGCTTCGGGTGCTAATATTATAGGGGCCCACACTACACGTATTCCTTAGGGTTTAGGGCACTAGGCGCTTATAAGGCTCGGGGCGTCCATAAAATTTAGGCTTTTAGGTTTGAGGGTTTGGGGTTATCTGGTGGTTTAGTCCTTTAATTTCAGGCTTCAGGTTGCCATTACCCACAGGCCCCAAAGTAGTTCCCTTGTTGGTCGAGTTGTATAGGTATTGTTTAGTCCTCCAGGCTCTTCGCATTTTCCCCGGTGGCTTTGGGAGGGTAGAACTCCTTGGAATGCTTCTCGACTTGCGGTTTTTGGAAACCTAAGGGTGATTTTGTTCGCTGTGTATCCGCATCGGATTCTGCGATGTTGGAGGTTACACCGGTATGGCTTAAACAAACACCACTCCAGGAGGCACTTTGCTGCCTATAGAAACAGAGCATGTGGACTCGCAGCTTTTTCTCCGGAATCCGACCTTAAACCCCTAAACTCTAAACCCCCAAAAGTAGGTAAAATAATGGCCCAAAACCTATAACAGGCTATTATTCTACATACTTCTGGGATCCAGGTAAACTCTGAACCCTAAGCCGCAAGACGAGGTGCTCGTGTCCCATGGAGATGCCCTGCAAATCCTGCAAACGGCGTTTCAGGCCTCGTTTCGCAGCTGTGCCTTAGAAGCTGCCCCCACCCTGTAATAGTGGTATAATAGGAATATAATAGGGCCCTAATATAATATTAGTATAATCCTTATGGTCACGATTACAGGGTGGGGGCAGCTTCTAAGCTGTGCCTTTTTATCCCTTGACCCCCTAGGGTTTTGGGTCTAAGGTACCCATAGGCCCCATTGTAGTTTCTTTTTGGCATTGGGGTTACCTTATAGGATGCTATATACGAACCCCAAAAGGGAACTATTTTGGGGCCTTAGGGTAGTTTAGGGTCTATCGGGTCCAGTTTAGAGGTTTGGGGGTTTAATCAGGGATCTGCCCTATGCCCCGACGAGGATGGTCATGCGGCCACCGTAAGCTGTTGCACTTCAACAACCAAGAGAGCGTAAGCAAGCCCGATGTCAACTTCATAACCAACTGTGAACAAGCTGCAAACCGATGCTTGCTTTTGAACACCTTCTTTTTGTAGCAGACCTTGGGGAAA
This sequence comes from Symbiodinium sp. CCMP2592, assembly GCA_905221615.1. NCBI lineage: Eukaryota > Dinophyceae > Suessiales > Symbiodiniaceae > Symbiodinium > Symbiodinium sp. CCMP2592. Next base: position 45,542 of record CAJNDT010004279.1, on the reverse strand, counting down.
ACTCTACCATGCTCCGGAAGATAAGAAGGCCAAATGTGTGTTTGTAGCGATGGCTGCTGCGTGCTGGCACATATGCTTATACAGTATAAACAGTCCGAAACTTTCTATGACCACAAACAATCACCCTGAGCAGGGACATCCTTGAACCTTATAGATCCCAGGCTTATAAACCCCCCGAGTTCAAGCCTTGAACTCACACTGCATCTCCCTCTGAGCACCAAGCTTGAAGGATAGAACCCTACAGAGACTCCAATACCATACCCCTTAATTAAGGAATATACCTTAAAGTATAGTAGGATCTTTAATATGATTTAAGGAATATTCCTTAATTAAGGGGTATAGGAGTCTCTGGGAACTTACGTGTCCAGTATAGCTTCCGTGCTCACGGGAGAGGCAACCATAGCTTTCTGCATGGTCCGAGCAATCCCCACCGCTTGGACATAGGCGAAGCATGCTCTGAGCCAGCTCCGGTGCCCCAGTACCCTTTTGCCCGATGTTATAGGTTTGTTTTTTGGGTTTAGGGTTTAGGGTTTAGGGTTATAGGTTTGTTATAAGGTAAAAGCCAGAAAGTTGGAATATGATTATCCTAACCCTTCTATGGTAAATTATAGGGTATCCTACCATGAAACCATATTCCAACTTTCTGGAGTTCCCTGTAGGTTTGTTTTTGTTAAGCAGGTTCGAGAAGAGCTTCTACATGGAATTGATTTTCATCCCCGCTGGCCCTCCAGGCCACAACGAAGCGGGAAGCACTACTACGTAAGCCGAAGCCTACCGTGCGACAAGATCGCGCAACTGCGACAAACCCTAAACCCTGAGTTTGATCCCACTTAACCCTCTAAACCCTAAGCCCTAAACTTAAACCCTTGAAAAGAGCGCTCAAAAAACAAACTTGAACCCTTAACCACCAGCCCTCAATCCACAACCACTGCGCGAAGCCCAGCCGCCAGGGGATTTCTGCCGCTTCCCATCGCTCCCTGTCCCACCTGGATCGCGCAGAGCTGCGCGCACTGAACCCCTGAGGTTCAGGAGTTTAGGGTGTACCTGGACCCGAATCCTACCTTTTTTAGGGTTCCTTATTATGATTTCCTTATATAAGTCCTTAAAAAGGTAGGTCCTTCAGGTCAGGATTTTGGAGGGGGCAGACAAATTTCATCGGAAGACTTCAACGACTGCTTGGAACTGACAGCCGTCCACTTTAGTTAACACTCAGAACTCAGAACCCAGTCCGATCGCACGTCCGGGGTAGGTCCCATTTCTCCCAGTTCTACACCGGGGCCAAACCCTCGACATGTCCGAGTGCTCGATGGTCGCGCCTGCAAAAAAGTCAGGCCGTGAATTCACCGAATGCCTCCAATGCACGCGCCTCTGTCTGTCTATCTGCATTTGCTGCCGTTTTTTATGTGTGCATCCAGGTGTATCTCAGTCCCCATCATGCTACATGAGCCCTGTATGTGCACAAAAACGTGCATCATCGTGCACCCATGGGAGTGTACATGTTTGTGTGTGAGCATCAGCATGCATAGTTACATGCATGAATGCTGGACATTGCTTGTCAGATCTCAGGCAAGTCAAAGGGAATTGCGGTCCTTAAACCCTGACCCCTAAACCCTATCCAAACTTATGCTCCTAAGAAACGACCAAGCCACCTCCGTCCAATGGTTTAAATTCCGATCGGGGGCTCCTTGCGGCAGTCTGTCAAGGTTTAGGGCTTCAGGGTCTTAGGGTGCTGGGGTTTAGGGCTTAGGGTCTCGGGGCTTATGCGGGTGTTCAGAGTGCAGATCACAGGCTGAACATAGAGGTCGGGGAGGCGTGTTTCCCTAACCCGTGTATCCCGAGCCTTCACTTTTTAGTCAGGCCTCCTTTTGAACGACCCTTATAACAAGCACAGCTCCCTCCAGACAATAACATTTCTGTTGTTTGCTCATGTATCATTGCTGTTTCGAAAATTTGGCTCAGCGCTGCCGCGGTGACCCAGACCGAGCCCGAAGGACTTGCGTGTTCCCGACCTAGCGGGCTCATATGTCCGTAGTTCTTACCTAAACCCCCAAAAGTAGGTTAAATAATGGCCCAAAACCTATAACAGGCTATTATTCTACATACTTTTGGGGTCCAGGTATGGTTCCGTATTCTTCTGACAGTTTGAACTCTGAACCTTCGCTTCCTGCAGTGTGGGGGAAGCAGAAGAAGCCGGGTACCCCTACCAGGCCCTCACCCCCAAAGCACCTCTTGCCTCGAAGCCCCTTTTTTGAGGGCCTAGGATTGACTGTCACAATGGCTTCCGTGGATGTGCCCGTGCCGGATGAGCGCGAGATGCCCAAGGACGGATCTCCCAAGGACCAGTGGAGCCTTTCAGCTTCGAAGGCTTTTCTTACCTTTGGTTAGGTCTATAAGGGTTACTATAAGGGATCTATAAGGGTACTATAATATAGGGGCCTTAACAATCCTATAGCTTACCTTTGGTTAGTAGGGAGTGGAGGAATGGGGTACAATTATAACTACTATTACTACCATTCTTCCATTCCCTACTAACGAAAGGTAAGTTTTCCAGAGTGTAGGGTTCTCCGGGTTGTTGAGCCTGTGCGGGGTGCCACCCCGCAACGAGTAGCGCTTTCTGTGTTTTGGGGTAGAAGGTTTAGGGTTAAATCAAGGTTCAAGCGTGCGCCATACGCATGGCGTGCTTCGTGAGCGGGCACGAGGCTTCAAGCATACCCGCCCCAACTTAGACGCCTTCAGCCTCAGGCCTACCCATAGGCCCCAAAGTAGTTCCTTTTCGGGGCTCATATATAGAATTCTATAAGGTAATCCCAAAAAGGAACTACTATGGGGCCTATGATAGGCCTATGGGTAGTGTTTAGGATCAGCTGGCCTCGTAGCTGAGAGCATGGACCGGAACTTTATGGTTCTCCCCGCCATGCCCTGTGTTTTACTTGGGAGCTTGACGAGGTAGAGGAGCCTAACATGAACGCTAAACCCTGAACCCCGAAACCCTACACCCTGAACCCCTAAACCCTAAACCTAACATGAAGCCTTAAATCCTAAACCCTAAACCTAACATGAACCCTCATAGTGATTCGCAAACAGCAGCTAGAAGCTCTAAAGTCCCCAAACTTTTGGGCTCCTAGGGTTCAAGATACCCTGAACTCCTGTGTGTCTTAAGAACACAGCCTAAACCCTCAACCCTAAACTCTAAACCCTTAACCCTCAACTCTAAACCCTATACTCTAAACCCTAAACCCTAAACCCTAAACTAAACGCCCTAAACCCTAAACCCTCAACTCAAGACTTGTTCAAGAGCCCGGACCCTCAAACCTAGGCCTGCTAGAGCCCGAAGCCCTCTTTGCTCTGAGCCTTCCCCCGGCCTCAAAAGAACTCTATAGCACCTGTTCAAAACTTCCTAGACCCTACATCTAGTAGATGGAGGGTCTTCCAAGGGAAGCCGTGAAGCCTTAATTGCCTCAAGGCTTCAATTGTCAAGGCTGGAAAAGTGAAAACAATCCTAGACCCTCCATCTACCCTCCATTAGACCCTAAATGCCCCTTTTTGGGGGCCATATACCCCTATTTGAGGGTACAAGGAGGGTCCTGGTTTTCTACGATCCGCAAGACTCCCTCATCGCTAAAGATCCTGAAAACCCCCTGTAAAACTTCAAGACCTCGCCAACCCTCTTGCCGGGGCTTTTGGGTCATTGGACCCTCTCGGCTTCTTGTGGGGCCAGAGGGCACTTAGAGCCAAAGGTTGAGGAGTTGAAAGCTTCAGGGTTTGGGGCTTTTGGGGCTTGAGGTAAGGATCTATCTGGGGTGGGGCAGTTTGGAGTTTTTAGGGTTTGAGGTCGACGAGTTTAGGGCTTTGGGGTTTGGAGTTGAAGTGTCGCGGGAACCGAAGCCCTAAGCAATCTTAGGCACCGTATGAACCTACGGCAGCTGCCAAAAAGCCCCTAAAGACAGAGGTTTCAGCAAAATAAAGGCCATACTGAACCCTAGAATTACAATCACCCCAGACCCTATACTAACCCGACACCCTAAACCCTAAACCCTAAACCCTAAACCGATAGCCTATACCAGAAGTCACTGCACACACACACACACAGAGAAAAAATCAGGGTGGAGACAGTTCCGAAGAAGCACCGGGAGCCTTGAGCTGCAGGATGTGGCAGAGCCTGCGGAGATGGAAGATACAGCAGCTTAGCCCGACTCTGGGAGCTTACCTAAACCCCCAAAGGTAGGTTAAATAATGGCCCAAAACCTTAAAAGGGCTATTATTCTACATACTTTTGGGGTCCAGGTGGTTCTATAATCTTACCTTTGGTTTGTAGGGAATGGAGGAATGGGGTAGAATTATAACTGCTATTACTACCATTCTTCCATTCCCTACTAACCAAAGGTAAGTAGCTCTTCAGGGGATTCAGGCTTTGAGATTTTACTCGTGTCCCTGCCTGCCTGCCTGTCTGTTTGTTTGCTTGCTTATTTATTGGAGGAAGAGTTTTTGATGTACGCATACATAGATTTATTCCGTGTGTTTGATCTTTGATGTTTATTGTTGCTCTTGTAGGAGTTTCCGCTTCTTGAGGATTTCAGGGTTAAGCGGATCCCTATTCTAATTAGTATAAGCCCATTGTAGTACTCTCTTAGAAACTTGTGGCTGATACGGCAGCGGTCGGAATCGTGAGAATCGGGCGTTGGGGGTATATAGTAGTTTGATTACATAGGGGCGATACGAGAATCTCGTTCGATACCTATATTCCGATCCAAAAGACGGGGCAACAGGGGGGTACCAGTAGCAAGCAAAAAGGGGCTGCGATGGGGTGCAGCCGGCAGTAGTACTCAATGTGTTTGACTGTCGCCCGTTATGCTTGCTTGTAAACAACCTTAACCCTGAAGGACCTACCTTTTTAAGGACTTATATAAAGAAATCTTATTAGGGAACCCTAAAAAAGGTAGGTTATTCAGGGTTAAGGAAAACCCTGAGCCCAAGGCCTCACTGCTGGAAATGCTGAGGTCCAACAGGTGGCAGTTTGGATGACTGAGCTGGACGTCCTGCATGAAGGCGCATAGTTAAAGGATCATGGGACTTAGTAACTAGGGTTATAATTAAGGTAACTGTACTTATACTCACTAACACCAATTAAGGTGCTTATAACCCTACTTACTAAGTCCCCTGATCCTCCAAGTAGTTGGGGTTGATGAAGCTCGCGGCTCATGACAGGCTAATGGGCTTCCGTGAAAGGTGGTGCATTTGCCAGATTTCAAGTTTCAAGGCCTTTGGACACTGCGAGAAGCTCTGGAGGCTTCACCAATCAATGCTTTCCTGTTCGGTTCTCTGCATAAAAGAACCGCACTTAGTCCCAATACAGCCTGCTGCCCTCATCCAGAGCTTCGGATGGCCCGAAACCCTAAACTCTAAAACCCTCCACCCCTTCTGCTACATCCTCAGCACTTCGCATTACTGGTGAAGCAGACAGAAGCATAATCTGAGCAAAAGGCATGTGTAGGTTTCGGGGTTCAGCCCCGGTTTGAAGAAACTCAGTTACTACAACAAACTATGTACTACAACACCATATACAATATGTTTCAACATACTATAGGGGCCTTAATAATTACTCATACAAGTTTGGGGGCTCCTTACTAGAATGTTAGCATAATGCGCCCCAAAACCCCAGTCTAATCATTTAGCCCCCCCCATCTCCGAAACCCTAGTCTGTTTTTTTGGGGCCCCTATATGGCCCTATATTAAAAGTTCCTTATAGTAATCCTTATATCTAGACCCCTTTAATAAGGAGCCCCTATATTTGTCCCCTTCCTTGTTCTTCGGAGGCATCCTCCGCTTCGTCCACGCACACAAGGCCCTGCGGCGTTTCGGCCATGCACTGCGAGGACGGGTTCAGGAGACCTGGCTCTCAGGGGGTTTAGGGTTTAATTAGGGTTTAGGGTGTGGGGGTTTTGGGGTTTGTGGTTTGGAGTGGTTTGGGAGTTTAGAGCTTGGGTTAGAGGTTTGGGCTTTCAGGTTTAGGGACCAGGCTTGCGTGTAGAGGATTCGGTGTTCAGCTTCCTTCCGGAGTCTTGGACCTTGGGCCTCTGCCACATGGTCTAGGACCCAGAGTAAGCCCTTATTCCCTTTTTTAGGGTTCTGGTTCCCTTATTAAGCCCCTTCACACCAAAAGGGCACCCTTTTTATTCCTAGGTTACTCTTGGGTCTAGTGGTCCTGGTATTGGAACAGCTTTCTCGGGGTTTCCGGTGTTGAGGGTCTGGCAGCGCCCTTCTGGGACAACTTGAAGGTCATTTTGCATGCAACTTTCAAGCCATGAGTCCGAAAAACTGGGACCTGTTTAGTTCACTTGTGTTGGATGTTGTGGCTGGTGTTGTCGATATAACGTTTTTCACATGCACTCTTCGAAACAAGCTTGCGAGTTGGAAACCTGTAGAGCAAAGGTGCAAGCCAAAACAAATCTAGAGTCACTGCAGAGCACATGCCGGGCCAAGTACGGATGGAATATCCCGCCTCTGCTGCAAATCACAACAGCACGAAATGTCTGACGATCTAACTGTCTATTTGTTTGTCCATCCATCTATCTATCTACCTCCCTGTCTACATACCGCGCGAGTTGTCTATCTATCTAACTATCCAGCTGTCTACCTCTATCTGTCTATCTATCGATGTATCTACCTACCTAGCTGTCGATATCTGAGGGAGGACGGCAAAGTGAAAGCTACTCATATACGCGGTGTACATTTAAAGGCAGAGCATCACTGGTTCAGGAGGCAACATTCAGCCTGCTTAAGGTTCAGGGTTCGATAACCTGGAAAACAAAACCCAACATTCCTCGACTGCCCCTGGACTCAAAAAACCCTTAAACCCGCCGCAGCCTCCAACGCAAAAGCGAGAGAGAGGGAGAGAGAAAGATAGAGAGAGATCAGGCTCGGGTCGTTCTGTTGTTTTGCACCCCCACCCCTCGCTGCACACCGAGAGCGCAATCAGTGAACACCCTCCTCCGTTTTGACTCCGATAGTGCACGCAACCCTGCTCTACTCGTTTCTGCTTACTCTACTACTACTACTACTACTACTACTACTACTACTACTACTACTACTACTACTACTACTACTACTACTACTACTACTACTACTACTACTACTACTACTACTACTACTACTCTACCTACTCGTTCTTGCTCACCCTAGAGACCCCGAAGCTTTCTCCCACAACCCTCTCGAAACCCTGCAGCTCAGGACAAGGCCGCTCTTTATGCCCGCAGCACGCAATGCCGGGACAAGGCAACTGTGCTTCTTAGGGCTTAGGATTTAGGGTATAGGGTTTAGGGTTTAGGGCTTAGGATTTAGGGGTATAGGGTTCTCAAGAAGAGCCGAAGGTTCTTGGGATTTGAAGAGCAATTGGGAGTTTCCGAAAATAGGGGACCCTATTCTAGATTGAAGTGTTGCCGGGCTTAAGCTTAAGCTTTTCGGTTTCGGGATTAGGGGACAGATTTCGGCTTTAAACCCGGGATCTTTATGGCTGAGTTTAGCTTGCTCTGCTTTTGTCAGCTTCAAAAGTGTAGGTTCGCCGTTTGCGTGCATTGATGTCTGTCGCTCGAAGTCATCGAACAGTTGCCAAGATTATGCTTTCGGGATCCTTACTAGCATGACTGTCATTACTATACTACAAGATATCCCAAAACGCTGTTCTGTTCTGATGTCCATGTGTAGATCATTGTGCCGCTCTCAGCCGCCTCCCGTGAAGACAGTATGACCCTGACGATACCCTGAGCGCTATAATTAAGCCCTAGATCCTATCTCATCCCTAAACCGTAAACCCTAAAATCCTAAACCATAAACCCTATACCCTAAACCCCAACCCTAAACCGAAAAGAGATCCCTAAAGTCCTATCTCTTCGAAGGGTCGGGGGGTCACATCGAGAAGCACCGGGGCTTGGGGCTTCAAGCTATCTGCTTCCTGGCCAAACTTCGGGTGCAGATGATGAGATATGCGGGGTGGGACCTCGTAGCTACTTTAGGACCGTTTAAGGCCTCAGGGTGTAGCGCTTCCGAAGGGGTTTGATGCAGGAGAACATCGACGAATTCTGGTCTCATTCCTGGCAGCAGGCTGCCTGGAGACAGGGTCGCAATTTGATTTCGTCTTTTGTTTGGGCAGAGATCCGTGATTGGTGATGCTGCAAAAGCAGCCTACAAACAAGAAACCATCTACCTAGTGATCATGATCGGATTAAGTGAAAGAGAGTCAATCCCCGGCATCGCCTTCGGCGTTGATGTTTACAGCATGCTGCGAGAACCTAATCGAAGACAGAAACCCTGACATGTAAACCTTCTTCCGATGGTTTGCTCACACAGCGTAGCCAAGGAGAAAGGTTCTCTGCCTTCTGTTCTTGAAGAATGGCATCGCTGCTGCGGGAATTGGCAACTCGGTACGAAGGAAGTTTTAATCCTAGCAACCAGGACCGAGGAGTTGTCTTCATTATCGTTTGCTGTTTTTCTGCATTAGAATCTTTAGCTCATGATTTCAACAGCATGTCGAAGGCTGCAGTAGTTCATGCTCAGGGTTGCTTCGCGTCTTCGATCTGTTGAGCCCTGCTGCAGAAATCCTGGCAGAGTCAGGAGCTTTCTGTGGGCTCCGCCGTGCTACTGTTCAGGATCTACGGTAGTATGGTTACAAAACCCTGGCCATCCATCGGAGACTCCCATCTCCACCCTCAGCCCTCAATCGTCATGGCTGATCAGGGCACCAGGTGCTCGGAGTCTCAAGTCCCAGCGGATCACAAGCGCAGTGCTGCAGAACCCAAACGTCCGAAGCCCTATAAATCCTGTGGGACGGATCACCTGAAGGGCACCGAATGGCGTCCTTTCCGAATACTTCGTCAGGTGGTGTTCTGCTTCTTCTAACCAGTGCAGGGGAGCTGGGGGTGGAGGCCGACTCTTTCTCACGCTCGATGTCGTGTTATCCTGATTTGTCTTTGCACCTAAACCTTAGCAGATCTGGGTGTCAATGCTCTCGTTCAACCCGAAGTTAATCGAATCTCCTAAACCTGGCACAAATCCCAGGTTCCCTCCTGTCCTTGCTCGGCTTCCTGCTATCCTTCATGCAGGCAGCGGTGTCGGGAAAGTGCGCGGACGATCAAAATTTGCAGTCAACATTGCGACCATCGAGAGGTAGCGCTGGAATTTCAACTCTGTAGGACTGTCGATATGCAGCATGCATTGGAGTCATTCACAGCATGAATATATGTGTGAGTACCAGTGTAGTAGCAGAAGCAGTGCAGTCGTCGTCGTTGTCGTCGCAGTAGTCGTCGTCGTCGTCGTAGTAGTAGTAGTAGTAGTAGCAACAGGAGTAGTATTAGGAGTAGTACGTATAGTACAGTAGTAGTAGTAGTAGTAGTAGTAGTAGTAGTAGTAGTAGTAGTAGTAGTAGTAGTAGTAGTAGTAGTAGTAGTAGTAGTAGTAGTAGTAGTAGTGGTAGTAGTAGTGGTAGTGGTAGTGGTAGTCGTAGTGGTAGTGGTAGTGGTAGTGGTAGTGGTAGTGGTAGTGGTAGTGGTAGTGGTAGTGGTGGTGGTAGTGGTAGTGGTAGTGGTAGTGGTAGTGGTAGTGGTAGTGGTAGTGGTAGTGGTAGTAGTAGTAGTAGTAGTAGTAGTAGTAGTAGTAGTAGTAGTAGTAGTAGTAGGAGTCGTCGTCGTCGTAGTACCAGTCGTACTGGTAGCGTAGGCAGCTTGCCCCATTGTGCTGCGGGATACTGCGCAGACATGCGTAGCTTAGCGAAGGCTCTACTAGGATGAGAACCGCCCACACAGCAAAAAAGCACAGCTCATATGATCCCCCCATCGCCTTCCATGTCAGAAGCCCTACAAACACGCTGGTTATGCTTCGAAATCTCTATGAGGATCTGTCAAGAGTTCCCTATAAACCCATAAATTGACCCATCAGGCCAGGAGAAGAATCCGCAAGAATGACATGATTGAAACCGTATCAGAACATGGAGTAACCAAATTCAGGTCTTGCCTTCGTCCTTCGGCTTTGGTGGAAATGCCCCTCGGCAGATTGGGGAATGAAAGCTGTAACGAAGTTCTAAGGTTCTAGAAGGGTTCTACGGTTGATGATATAAATCCTGCATTACCTTAAGGACCCTATCCTGTGGGATTTATGGTATGTTCCTTATTATGGGTCATGCAGGATTTATATCATCAACCGTACATCGGTTCTCAGGTGTTTCGCATTTTGGGGCATTGCAAGGTTTCGCGCTTCACCTCGTCTTGTAATCACGGGCTTTCGGGGGTTGGGTAGCCTGCATGCACCTCCCTGACTTTAGACCCTGAACCCTCTAAGCCTGTAGAGCCTAAACCCGATAGACCCTATAACAGTTCCCCCAAACCCGAGGGCCTAGAAACCCTGCTCAATCACTATTACACCCCACAAGCCCTCAAGCCTACAACCCTAAACCCCTAGTAGAGGGGGCATGGGCCGAATCCCAAGAGCTTTCCTTACGGCTTTTCGGTCCCCTTGCAAGCTTTTTGAATTGGGTTTCGGGCTTGGGGTTCGGTTTAGGGTCTTGTTGTGGGGTTGGAGGGTTTGGAGCTGACTCGGATTGTTGGGGGTTCTTCGATAGAGAGACTCACAATCGCAGTGTAGCTACAGAGGTTCTTTACTACGACTTAAGGTGCGCTTGCAGACTTGAGTCTTTGTCAGAGTTGTCGATCTTTCATGTCTTTGGGTCTTAATAAGGCATAAGTTTCGATACGCGGGTTCTTGGAAATGGGTTTTGTGGCGCATTGAGAATGATCCGTGTAAGCTATTTCAGATCAACCAGTTAAAGCCCAGGTGTCTTTCTGGAGTACTGCCTTTGGTGTTGTCGGCTATCTGGCTGCTCTTGTAAAATGGCCTCACTCGGCGTCCTGGACGGCAAGATGTTCATTTCAATGGCGGGTTCTGCTGAACCTCAAGCCCCGAAACCCCAGTCGCGACCCCTTGCCTTAGAGTTTAGACCAGCAAGTAAGCCTTCAGAATTGGTTTTGTTGATGGCAGGGTCTGATCAAATATGTTGTTATACGCAAGTATGGCCGGGGATCCGGATTCCGAAGAGCGCACATGCGCAGACCTGTCAGACCTATCAAACATGTGGAGAGTCCTGCATGGTTGTGGATGAAGAAGGACTTATGGTGTGTAGCTAGTCGTGCAGGTTTTCCGCCGGCATCACCTTTGAACCCACGTAAACCCTAAACCCGGAACACGAAAGCTTGAATCCTAAACCCCAAGCGGGCGGACTCTCCGCTTCAGGACAAGGTGTTCCTCGATGTATGCTGCATACACCAAGGACTGGGGTAAGTGCGACCCAAAAACCCTCAACCGCAAGCCCTGAAACCAACTCTACATCCATCCTAAACCCTGTAAACCCCAAATCAATCCTCAACCCCTTCAATCCCCAAATGCAATCTCAACCCCAAACCATACCTAAGCCCTAATCCCTACATTCAACCTTAAAACCCTACACCCTAAAAGCAAGCACATGTTTAAACCCCACAAACAGAACCCGAAAAAATGAAATCCAAACCCGGCGCTCAGACTTCAAAGTGCCTCAGAGCAGCACAGAGTGTATTTCAGCCATATGCACCCGAAGCAGCGCAAGGGAAATGAGTGCTTGCTTCCCTGAAACAAAGGCATCCAGGTAGTGATCAGAGAGCACCCAGCGAGGGGTCCTTGAAAGCCCATAGGGGTTTAGGGAAAGTTAAAGGCTCCAGGTTCAGGGTTTAGGGGTTTAGGGCTTTGGGTTGGGGCTTTAGAATGTCAGGCTTAAGGCACATGGGAGCGACGAAAATAGGGGGCCCTATTATAGCCCCCTACATAGTAGGATCCTTATTATAAGGACCCCCAAATATGGTACCTAATTTTCGGAAAATCGCGTGTAAGCTCTTCATCCTAGTCCAGGAGACTCACACATGAAGGCGGAGGGCATCCTCAGCATGGGAGGAGACTTATCCTTACCTGGACCCCCAAAGTATCTAGAATAATAGCCCTTTTATAGGTTTTGGGCCATTATTTTACCTACTTTTGGGGGTTTAGGTAGGGTTCATTGTGGGAACGTATGTTAAGGAGCTTTCGGTTAGAGCCCGGCAGAAAAGTATGATAGGGTTCATATGGGGTTCATATTATTATAGGCTGTACTGAGAAGCATGGTTTTTGTCATCAGGTTCCTAACATAGGGCCCTAAATAGCTACCTATACTATTTTGGGGGATTAATTGTTACAGGTATAGTATAATGGGCCCCCAAACCGTATTCTAATTATTCAGGCCCCTACATTACATCATCAGGGCTTTGGGTTCCACGATGTTTTTGCTTTCCTTAGTTCAGGCATGTTCTGTTAGGGTCAGATAGAGTTGAGTCTTCAAGATTGATGGCACAAGGGCTGGGGAATCTCGGATTCGGGCCTCAAGCTGCTGTTTCTTGGTCCAGCTTCTGGTTTGTGGTTTAGGGTTTTGAGCTCGAAGACCCTATTATGGCTGATGTTTAGGGTTTTGAGCTCGAAGACCCTACTATGGCTGATGTTTAGGGTTTTGAGCTCGCTATGGCTGATGTTTAGGGTTTTGAGCTCGAAGACCCTACTATGGCTGATGTTGGGAAGTGAAACATCTGAGGCAGTGTCATCCTAGGTTTTGCCTTCGCGGTTGAACAACGCTAGGTTCCCGTGGAAGTGTTCCAATCGTGTCGACCTCGTGCTTCGGGTGTGTTGAGTTTCTGGTTGTTGAGGGTCTCTGAGTTCCGGTTGATGACCATCATGGTGCAAGCTTCGATCATAGAACCCGAACCGAACCATGCTAGTTGGACGCCCGCTTACACCTTGAGCCCAGTCACCTGAAACTGTCAATCCCTGAGTCCTTCACCTGCAAGGCATTCTCCGGAGATCGAACCGCCTGCTGGTGCTTTGGGATGTGACATATGCGGAACGGCTGCTGGCCAGGAAAGTACATATGTGTTTCAGGGCCCTGTGCATACTGACCTTCATTGCACATACAGTTGCACACTCATATTTACAACCCCACCTCAGCTCACTGGTTCCTCCAGGCAGCACAGGGCTCGGGAATGCCGGGATCGTATGAATGTTGACAACCATGAGACTACTCCTAGCAAACCTAGGCAGGATGTTCTTCATAGCCACAGTAATAGACAGCCGTCCTTTATGATTCGCAACAAAGCCCGCTTGGAGACTCTAGTCGTTGTGCCTGGAGCCGGGTTGACAAGGATTACCCAGCCTGCCATGAATCGTGGCGGCAACAACAGCAAGAACAAGACGAGCAAGGAGAATACCGTCGCCAACAAGAATACCATCAGCAAAGGCCATAATGTCAACCTCCTATTAATAAACCCCCCCCTCCCCCCCCCCCCCTTGATTGATTTGGCGCCCGGGGTGGGGGGGATTGATTATTGAGGGGGGGGTCGGTCGTCGTAGTACAGTAGTATAGTATCACAGTACAGTAGTACAGTAGTATAGTACAGTAGCAGTGCAGTAGTAGCACAGCCTCTGAGTCCAGCTCTTCCGGCGGACAAGGCACGTTTGGTAAAGTACCAGCAATGAACAATGATCCTGCGGTCCTCTCCCTCCTCCTTTGAAAGCCGAAGCTTTCGCAAGCAAGGGCACGGCTGCTATAGGTAGGTTATTCCAATCAACGACTCTGCTCCCACAGCCTGCTTTTCTTTTGAATCCAGAGCTTTCCCAATGAAGGGCTTGGCTTGTAAAGCTTGCTGTCCTTTTCAAGGCCTTTAAAGGCACCACCAAAAGGCCCTCCTTGGCGGGAGTTTATAATTGAGGGGGTGTTTATAATTGCGAAGAACGGCCTTTGTTAGTACTCCATCAGGATGGATTGATTTTTGGCTCCGGGAATAAGGAACTTTATTAAGGAAGGCATGGTTTCTGAGGCCCTCTAAATCTGCGGTTTCGGAGTCCGGTGGCTTTGGAAGCTAAAGCTTTCCCAATGAAGGGCTTGGCTTCTGAAGCAAAAGGCCCTCCCCGGCGGGAGTTTATAATTGAGGGGGGTTTATAATTGCGAAGAACGGCCTTTGTTAGTACTCCATCAGGATGGATTGATTTTTGGCTCCGGGAATAAGGAATTTTATTAAGGAAGGCATGGTTTCTGAGGCCATCTAAGTCTGAGTAGCTGCAGTTTCTCTCTCTTTGCAGACCTGAAGCAGTCGTAGTAGTTGCAGTTTCTCTCTTTCTGCAGACTTCAAGCAGTCTTAGTAGCTGCAGTTTCTCTCTCTCTGCAGACCTCAAGCTCTCGCAGTAGCTGCAGTTTCTCTCTCTCTGCAGACCTCAAGCTCTCGCAGTAGCTGCAGTTTCTCTCTCTGCAGACCCCAAGCTCTCGTAGTAGCTGCAGTTTTTCTCTTTCTCTCTCTCTCTCTGCAGACCTCAAGCTCTCGTAGTAGCTGCAGTTTCTCTCCCTTTTTTTTTTTCTCTCTCTCTCTCTCTCTCTCTCTCTCTCTCAACCAACACACAACAACACAGAACAAGAAGTATCTAATTTCGGGGATTTGGGCCGGCAGGTTTTGTAATTGAGGGGGGGTTTATAATTGAGTTCCGGGGGTGGGGTTTTATAATTGAGGGGGGGTTTATAAAAAGTAGGTCAACATTAAGCAACATCTGCAACAGCACTGACATCCGCGGGGTTTATCGTCTCGACAAAGCGGGCTTCGACTGTAACGGCAACCATTATAGCGGATAGACATTGGACAGTCTTAGCAGTACATGTAACAAGGTTCCGACACTTGTTCCCGCCGTAAGGCCCGAGGGACTGCTGTGCTGAGTAGGTCCCCCTATAGCTGCTCAGCCATAGAGTGCCATGGCAGCGTGCGATGCAGCTGAGATTGCGCCGCCTACAAAAACTCATGCGCCCAGACAGACCGTTGCTGCAGTTGCTGCCGCGGCAGTGTCAGCTGTGTTTCGACCAGCTGGCATTGCGGTGGCCAACCAGTGTCAGTCCCAGGCGCCTGAGCTCCCACTGACCTGCATCGGTGGTGACGCGAGGAAGGAGCACGGCGCGAGGCCATTCGGGCCAAGCGTCGTCGCAAGCGCCAGCGAAAGACAGCAGCCAAGGCAGCGGTTGCATCTGACATGGACACGAAGGAGCCGACGGACACTACGCAGGTTGGGGCGGCAGGGGACGCTGCGACATTTGCTGGTGAGGTCACGACCCCCAGGAGGAGCACTGCGCCAGGTCGTTTCGAGAAGGGCGCAGGACCTACGCCCCCGTGCAAGAGACACTGTAGTGACCCGACTGAGGCTGCTGGCGAGGTGGAGGTGCACCGCCATCCGAGCGAGCTCAGTGTTGTTAGCGGTGCGACGGATTGGACGTGCTACACGCACTCTGAAGAGGGAACTGCGAGCCCTGTGGGCAAGAGCAGCCACAGTACTTGGGCCAGCACGGCCGGGTTGAGATTTGAACACAAGGACGACAAGCAGCTGCCGGCGGGGAGTGCTCCTCACGCTCCTCGTCATCCCTTGCAGTGAGGGGCGCCTCAGTAGCTTGGCTCAGGCTGCACGCTTGCGCTGGCCGCTTGAGGTGTGCTGTTTAAGCGAATTCGCTTGGGAGGCGATTGGGCTTCGCGCTCGGCCTCTTTCGGGTTGGGAGGTCCGTGAAGCGGGACCTTTTTCTTGGGGGGCGGAGAGCTATACCTCACAACCGTGGGGAGAAGGCTATATATCAT
The DNA here is from genome assembly GCA_905221615.1 of Symbiodinium sp. CCMP2592. Taxonomy (NCBI): domain Eukaryota; class Dinophyceae; order Suessiales; family Symbiodiniaceae; genus Symbiodinium; species Symbiodinium sp. CCMP2592. Next base: position 29,847 of record CAJNDT010004279.1, on the reverse strand, counting down.
AATCATCATCATCATCATCATCATCTTCCCGCCGTCAAGGCTGTGGTGCGTCTTTGAGCTTGCCGCCTTCATGCGTGCCAGCAGCGGCAGCTGCAATGTGGTTGTCAGGCGCCCTTTGCTCTAGGCTTCCGGATTTGCGGATCTAGTGGTTCTTCGAGTTTCCACTGTTTTCAAGGCAGACATAGTTTTAAGTTGCAGTGTTTTAACTTTTCAAGTTTGGCACAGTTCAGGATTCAGGCTTTCGGGTGTAAGGTTGCGAACAGCATATCAAATCAGTGTAAATCGTGTTTTTCTTCTAAGTTCTAAAGTTTCGGCTTGCAGATGCGACCGGGCCTAATGTTTCAGAATTGCAGACACGAGGCTCCAGGACGCTTGTCCCGCACAATTGTCGTAGGCATGACATCCTCGAGCAATACCGCCTGCAGCCCAAAGTAGCCCCACACCTCCCAAAATCCTAACCAAAACCCTATAACTCTAAACCTCAATCTTATAATCCCCAATCGCGTGCGAGAAAGGCCCACACTTCTTGGGACCTGCGCCTTGTCGATCTTCTGCGCAGTGCTCATCATGGTGATGATTCTGGCGGTATCTCGGTTTAGGGAGTATAGGGCTTTGGGACGAGGATTTGGGGCTTAGTGCTCAGGGATAAGAACTCGAAGATCGAGTGCCATGGCATAGCTTGCGGCACTTTAAAGCTCAAAGCACCGCAGTTGGGAAATTCTGCAACCCTATACCGCGGGCTTTCAACCTTTAAACTCTCAACCAACCAACGCCGATTCTCGACTGGCTGTCTTGGAAGTTTTGAGGACTGAGGCTTTGAGGCGTTGCGGGCAGACTTTCATACTCCTTCGTCCATGCAGGTTTCTCTGTTTCCTTCCTGCAAAGATTGTGTATTTCGGCTGGGTTACATCGGAGCAGATTCACTTTTGCAGTCTCGTGACCTTCTGGTCGTTGCCAACAGGTTCAGGTTGCAGAGCCAACTAGGCTCGGAGCGTCATGCTAGGAGTTTAGCCAACATACTCAGGGGCTTGGGAGGGCTACATGTTCTATTATGCTCGGTTAGCTTTAGTCCAGCAAACAGGATACAGGAATCGGAACGAGCTTGGTCATTGCCACTTTCCTGTCCCTGAACGCCTCAGTGGCGAGTCCCGCAAAGTCAGGCCCCATAATACAAGGGCCTAAATATTTACCAATACTATTTTTCGGGGTTCCTTATTATACTCATGGTATAGTGGGCCCCAAAACCCTATTTTAATTATCAGGGCTGGGCTCCATAAGCTCCGCTCGTTGCCACAACCGCACTCCCTAAACCGGCCGAAAAAACCTTGCCTTATCGACATCTTTCAGCACCAAGCCGTGCAAAGGCTTGGGGTTCATGGTTTGCGGAGGTTTGGGGTTAGTCTGTGTCGAGTTCAATACCCTCCGTTCCCGAGGTCATGATCTCGCACAACCGGGAAGGGCCGGAGTATTTGGCTGTGATTGGCCCTCTCCTGCTACTGCTCCTGGGAAGAAAGCTTGGGTGGTTAGTTCTAACCCACACAAATGCTTCAGGGGCTTTGACGGATGAGGGTTCATCGAGGAAGATGCTTCTGAGTTGCCTGGACCATAAACCCAACAGTCTAAGATACTTTCAACCGCAGTAAGATCTAACATCACAGGTCGCAAATAATACAGGTTTTTGCCTGTTCATGTAGATGCTAAATCGTAAGAACCCTGAAGCCTCACCCGAACCCTTTGGTACCCTTTTGGATTCATCATAGAGCCCTTACAGAACTCGTCGACTCCTCACAGAGAGCCCTTGCAGTATCACGGAGTAGGGATGTAAGGTTTAGGGCTTCAAAAAATTCGAGGTTTGTGTGTCAGATCCTTGGTTGCTTGGGTGTCAGATCCTTGGTTTCGGAATTGCCGAGAAATCTCGGCTCAAGGTCTCTCGGGGTTTGGGTTTATGGGGTTTAGGGCTTCAGGGTATGTGGTTCTTGGTTCGGGGCTTTTGGGTTCTAGGTCCGACCTGGTTGACAGAAACAAGATCGAACCTTTCCACTTCTGTCATCTCAAAAACTTCCATTCCATCCGTGTTTATGTATAGGCGTTTGGCTTCGAAGGCAGCTTGCCCAGTGCTCAAGCTCCGGATTCCTGTTTTGGGGTTTCGTGCTCAGTGCTTGGCCATTTTGTGGTGATGTGTGAAGTCTTAGTGCAGTCTTGAAAGACCTGTGGTGTCTTCATTCTATCTTGAAGACATGCTTGTGCACTGCACCGTGCCTACAAAATTCCAAGCAGCAGTACATCGCAAGGTGGTATCCTCAACCCCCTCTACTCTCTTCTCCCCACATCCCCAAGCCTTCAACCACAAACACCAAACCTTTAAGATCTAGCCCAATGCCTGATAAAGTTACTTGCTCAGGAGCCCGAACAAACATGAGAAACCCCTCTTCAAACTACTATACCTTTAAACGCCAAAACACTAAACCATAAAACCCAAACAGGCTAGGTGGAAAAAGGCGTGCTAAAAAAAAAGCCTTGATCGGTAACCAGTATAGAACCCCATAGCCTCAAACCCAAGCAACATACCTAGACCCCCAAAAGTAGGTCAAATAATGGCCCAAAACCTCTAAAAGGCTATTATTCTACATACTTCGGGGTCCAGGTAAACCCCATAACGCCCCACTTTTAGCCAAGGATCCTCCTAATATAAAATCTACTATATAGGCACTTTGGACCCTTTGGGACCATAAACCCTCAAACCCGAAACCCTTAAACCCTAAACCTCTAAAAGGCCATTATTCTACATACTTCGGGGTCCCTAAACCCTAAAACCCTACAACCCTAAACCGCGCCCCCACTTTTTTAGCCCAGGATCCTCTTTCCCGCAGCGGCGACCTTCCGAGCCTACTTCCAGAGCGTGGAGACCCTGAGCAGCTCGGAGGAGTCTACCGTTCGGTGGAGGGCTTAGGGATACTATAAGGGCGTCTTTTTAAGGGTTACTTTATGGGGTCTTTTAAGGGCTACTATTGGGGATACTATAAGGGTTACTTTAAGGGGTTACTATAAGGGCTACTTTAAGGGGTCTTATAAGGGGTCTTTTAAGGGTTACTTTAAGGCTTCTTTGAAGGGTTACTATCAGGGTTACTATAGGGGTTCTTTTAAGGGATACTATAAGGGTTACTTTAAGGGGTCTTTTAAGGGATACTTAAAGGGCTACTTTAAGGGGTCTTTTAAGGGGATACTAAAAGGGTTCCTACAAGGCTTCTTTGAAGGGTTACTATAAGGGCTACTTTAAGGGGTCTTTTAAGGGCTACTATAAGGGCTACTTTAAGGGTTTAGGGTTTAGGGGTTACTTTATGGGGTCTTTTACGGGTTACTATAAGGGGTCTTTTAAGGGTTACTATAAGGGTTCTTTTAAGCGTTACATTTACGCTTACTAAAAGGATGCCTTTAAGGGTTCCTTTAAGGGTACTATAAGTAGGGGTACTATGAGGGCCAAGGGTTTGGGGCTCAGGGTTTAGGGTTTATGTATGGGGTTCGTGGCAGCATGGGCCATCCGATTCAAATCCGCAACTTCCGAAAAGCCGTGTCCGATCTTGGACGGTTTAGGGTTTAGGGTTTAGGGTAAACCCTAAACCCTAAACCGTGGTTGGCCTTGAGGTGAGCAGCTGAAGGAGTTCCGCGTAAACAAGACGAAGTGCCTGGGCCCAGTGCTGCGAGGAAGTGTGGGGGCTCCAATGAGAACAGGGCATCTCCCTAAATCCTAAAACCCTCAACCCTAAATCCTAAAACCTTAAATCCTAAAACCCTAAATCCTAAAACCCTAAACCCTATGAGGCCCCATGCTTTTACGGGTCATGTCGTCGCTGATGTCTCCAACCTTGGCGGGACCAGCCCTCGGGGCCCAGAGAGCAGGGTTCGGGTGTAGGGGTTTGGGGGTTTAGGGTTTGGGGTTTGGGGGTGTAGGGGTTTGGGGCTTCAGGGATTTAGGAGTTTTGGGGGGGCTTTAGGGGTTTGGGGACCAGCAGAAATAGATGCCAGTCTTTTTGTGGTGTTTGGGGAACGTCGTGAAAGATCCTCGGAGACTCGCGTGTGTGCCAAAAAAGCATGTGGACCAGCAGGTGAAAATTAATTCTTCCTTGCAGTCCGGCTCGGGTGTCGTTCGTGGCTCCTATATGCATTTTCTAGGGCATAAATCCGGACCCTCCACCTTGCCGTGTGCCGTTTCGATGTCCAGTACAGACAGCTTCCTGTGTTAATGTTGTGTTTGAGTCCGGGCACTTGCACCCCTTAATCTCAGACTTCAAGCCGATGTGCTGCAGGGGCTTAAATAATTGCCAATATTGTTTTGGGGCTCCTTATTATAGTCATAATATAATGGGCCCCCAAACCCTATTGTTATTATAAGGTCCCTGGAGTAGCCCCTGAATCCGAGACTCCAAACACCAGCCAGGCCTGCCATTTTGTGGGTTCACTTCGTTGGAGTTTGAAGGGAAACTTGATGCTGGTTCCTCAGAAAAATCGTTCCGGCATGAGACATTTGAGATTTGGGACGTCGGGCTCACAGTTTGGATTCTAGGGCTTTGAGGCTCAGGTGTTGATTCAGGGTTTTCTCGATCGAGTCCCTTGCACACACGAGGTGCCATTGCTGCAGCGTCAACCATGTCGACAAGTCTGGCAACGCCATTCCTTTCTGTGACAGCACTTTGACCGGACAAGCGTGTGGTTGCCAAGGTTCGGTCTTGCACCGTGTGATCTTCTTGTGACTCAGGGAAAGTACATGTCATGTGTGCCCCGTAGTTTTAATGTGTGATGAAACAGCACGCAACATATGACCGAAGAGCATGCTGAGCATACCGGGTCATGTAAGTTACGCATCGTCACACCCTGTTTCGCACAGTCTTTAACCCTTAAGCCTAAGAAGGCATGCACATGGTCTCTAGGGAGTCCAACTTGACTGGCCACTTGCAAAAAAGGCCACATGTTCTCTGCGTGCAGTCTATGCTTTTGACACCGTTTTTTGTGGTGATCATGGTTCAAGGATCGGGTCATCCGGGTCATGACTCTTCATAGGATCAGCTTGTCTCTGCCACTTTCTCTCTGAGCATTCTCGAAACATTCGGCTCCGACCGCCGGATGTACCTGGTGCCCAAAGGATTGAGTCTACTCGCACTCCTACACTTCTTCAACTAAACCCCAAAACCCTTAAATATCCTGAGGCCTCAACCTCAGAGCTCTCAACCCCAAACCTGAAACTCAACTGGTCCTGGAACCCGAAGCCACAAATCCTGCGCACCCAGGAGAAGTCGTGCTGCGATGTATTCGCAATTGGCTGCTTGGCTTCAGATGTGAAGCATCAAACCAAGAGACCCCTCTCCATGGGTTTAGGGCTTAATTAGGGTTTAGGATAGAGTGCTCAGAGTTGTGATTTGAGTTTCAGGATCAAGCTTTGGGCCCCCAAAGCCAAAACCCCTTGTCGCAAGGTTCGGCAGCGAAGAAGCTTTCGAGGAGGAGGCAAAGACGCGGCCAGGCTGCAGGAGTGGTTCGGCATCCCGCAGGTCTAAACTACCCAGAGGCCCCAAAGTAGTTCCTTTTTGGGATTACCTTATAGAACCCCAGAAAGGAACTACTTTGGGGCCTTGGGGTTGAGGTCGGCATACATTTGCAAGAGACCAAAAGAATTCTGCGTTGTACTAGAATACATCCAAGACATTGTTCTTCTCGTTATTAAGGCCGCATAGATTAGAACGGTTGGGAGTCTGGTTGTCATAAACTCGAGTTTGTAGATCATTGCGCTCAAAATACAAAAACTAGATAGAACACGAGTACCCTAACCGCTGAGCTTAAAGCAGCAACTAACAAAGCTGTGCACCAGAAAGATCCAGAACTCTAAACCCTGAAACCCCAAAACCTACAACCCTAAACCCATAACTCCCAAGCCCCTAAACGAAACCCAGACCCTCGATGTCTAGAATGCCCAATAGTACCCTTATTCCCTTTTTGTAGTCCTACGGTGGATGGAGGAAATCTTGCACCACCTACACATCTTGTTTCGAATACACATCCAAGCAACAACCCCGCGCCCCCTTCTTAACATTGACGACAGACCTCTTGGGGCGGTGCAAGATTTATGTCATTGGAACGATTTTGTAAATCCCCGTGTTCATAGCAATGTTAAGAAGGGGGGAAGGGGTGAAGCTAACTAACATATCTTAAAAGTGGTGCAAGATTTCCTCCATCCACAGTCCCCAGAGCGGGGTCTAGCTTTGGCCTGCTCGTGGCTTTCCTACATGGCTTGCAGATACTTCCAGTCAGGGCAACGTTGCATAGAAGTCACAGTCAACGTTCAGTTAACGTTCAGTCAACGTTACAGTCAACGTTCCAGTTAACGTTGCGAAAATGCTGGCAGGGGCAGCATTTTGGAGTTTTCAAGCATAAAAAGCAAGAAATACATGTATTTCTTGCTTTTTATGCTTGAAAACTCCAAAATGCTGCCCCTGCCAGCATTTTCGCAACGTTAACTGGAACGTTGACTGTAACGTTGACTGAACGTTAACTGAACGTTGACTGTACGTTAACTGCAAATTCCTACCAAATGTAGCAAAGTTGTGGAATTCTTGCGATTTTAGAATGACCTGGCTGCTGCGCAAGATGCACTGTCAGGGCTGCATGGCTCCATTAGCGAAGACAGCGACATGGACGCTGCTATACGGCGATTCAGATTTTGCTGCAATGGCATTTCATGGCAAGCCACACAAGTACGTCACGCACCATGTCACGACCCTCTAGAAACGTCATATCACGAGCCTCTAGAAACGTCATTACTCGAGTCGTCCCCAGAGCGGGGTCTAGCTTTGGCCTGCTCGTGGCTTTCCTACATGGCTTGCAGATACTTCCAGTCAGGGCAACGTTGCATAGAAGTCACAGTCAACGTTCAGTCAACGTTCAGTCAACGTTACAGTCAACGTTCCAGTTAACGTTGCGAAAATGCTGGCAGGGGCAGCATTTTGGAGTTTTCAAGCATAAAAAGCAAGAAATACATGCAAAGTTGTGGAATTCTTGCGATTTTAGAATGACCTGGCTGCTGCGCAAGATGCACTGTCAGGGCTGCATGGCTCCATTAGCGAAGACAGCGACATGGACGCTGCTATACGGCGATTCAGATTTTGCTGCAATGGCATTTCATGGCAAGCCACACAAGTACGTCACGCACCATGTCACGACCCTCTAGAAACGTCATATCACGAGCCTCTAGAAACGTCATTACTCGAGTCGTCCCCAGAGCGGGGTCTAGCTTTGGCCTGCTCGTGGCTTTCCTACATGGCTTGCAGATACTTCCAGTCAGGGCAACGTTGCATAGAAGTCACAGTCAACGTTCAGTCAACGTTCAGTCAACGTTACAGTCAACGTTCCAGTTAACGTTGCGAAAATGCTGGCAGGGGCAGCATTTTGGAGTTTTCAAGCATAAAAAGCAAGAAATACATGCAAAGTTGTGGAATTCTTGCGATTTTAGAATGACCTGGCTGCTGCGCAAGATGCACTGTCAGGGCTGCATGGCTCCATTAGCGAAGACAGCGACATGGACGCTGCTATACTATACGGCGATTCAGATTTTGCTGCAATGGCATTTCATGGCAAGCCACACAAGTACGTCACGCACCATGTCACGACCCTCTAGAAACGTCATATCACGAGCCTCTAGAAACGTCATTACTCGAGTCAGTCCCCAGAGCGGGGTCTAGCTTTGGCCTGCTCGTGGCTTTCCTACATGGCTTGCAGATACTTCCAGTCAGGGCAACGTTGCATAGAAGTCACAGTCAACGTTCAGTCAACGTTCAGTCAACGTTACAGTCAACGTTCCAGTTAACGTTGCGAAAATGCTGGCAGGGGCAGCATTTTGGAGTTTTCAAGCATAAAAAGCAAGAAATACATGTATTTCTTGCTTTTTATGCTTGAAAACTCCAAAATGCTGCCCCTGCCAGCATTTTCGCAACGTTAACTGGAACGTTGACTGTAACGTTGACTGAACGTTAACTGAACGTTGACTGTACGTTAACTGCAAATTCCTACCAAATGTAGCAAAGTTGTGGAATTCTTGCGATTTTAGAATGACCTGGCTGCTGCGCAAGATGCACTGTCAGGGCTGCATGGCTCCATTAGCGAAGACAGCGACATGGACGCTGCTATACGGCGATTCAGATTTTGCTGCAATGGCATTTCATGGCAAGCCACACAAGTACGTCACGCACCATGTCACGACCCTCTAGAAACGTCATATCACGAGCCTCTAGAAACGTCATTACTCGAGTCGTCCCCAGAGCGGGGTCTAGCTTTGGCCTGCTCGTGGCTTTCCTACATGGCTTGCAGATACTTCCAGTCAGGGCAACGTTGCATAGAAGTCACAGTCAACGTTCAGTTAACGTTCAGTCAACGTTACAGTCAACGTTCCAGTTAACGTTGCGAAAATGCTGGCAGGGGCAGCATTTTGGAGTTTTCAAGCATAAAAAGCAAGAAATACATGTATTTCTTGCTTTTTATGCTTGAAAACTCCAAAATGCTGCCCCTGCCAGCATTTTCGCAACGTTAACTGGAACGTTGACTGTAACGTTGACTGAACGTTAACTGAACGTTGACTGTACGTCAACTGCAAATTCCTACCAAATGTAGCAAAGTTGTGGAATTCTTGCGATTTTAGAATGACCTGGCTGCTGCGCAAGATGCACTGTCAGGGCTGCATGGCTCCATTAGCGAAGACAGCGACATGGACGCTGCTATACTATACGGCGATTCAGATTTTGCTGCAATGGCATTTCATCCCGGAGGAGATACGGGGACCAAAAAAAAGGTGACCGGCATCATTTTGGTGAAAAGGACATTGTGTTGACGAGTGCCACTTGGAAGCTATTTGAAGAACCGTAGGTTTTATTGCAGAAAACTCTTATTCTGATATCTTTGCAAGGCAAACCTCGAGACAGATGTCGTTTTCAGGTGGTTCAGACTCAAAGATCCGCCAGACAGATCTCGTAATAGGTGAAACTTCAGTTTTGATAGATACAAAGCACATGCTTGAGCCAGTTTGAGCCAATTTTTGAGCCGTTTGAGCCACAAGCTTAGGGTTGAGGGCTTCTAGCGTTAGGGTGCAAGGCTTAGGGTGAGGCTTTAGCTCAGGTTCCACAGACCTTGGGCTTTGGGATTAAAGGTTTCGGGTTCTGGTTTCGGCAGGCCCGGTGCGATTCTCGATGTCCCTCCCGCCCCTCCCTCACGATTTTCAGCTGTCGCCGAACTTCTTGAGCCAGTGTGGCACTGCAGCTGCCAGATATCGCTTAACCGCTGTACTATGCACAGCCGCAGCATGGCATCCACTGGCCTCAGATCGGTCCCCGCTTCTTTGAAAAATGTACAGTAGTACGATGCTCGTGATGCTCCGTACTGTATATTTGTCTCTCCACGTACTTCAGCCAAGAATCTATGGAGCAAAGCCGGCGAACGAAGTCTTCATCACCGAAACAAGACATAAGTCGAGGGTTTATGGGCAGCTTGTGCAAGTCGGCGAACATATGAAACCAGGTGTGCAGCCTGATTTGCAGGGACGTTTCATTTCCAAGCCATAAAATTATGTTGCAATGTGTTTAATGCAGAGCAAGAATCTTTGGTCTCAGCTTGTACCGGCGTTTGCCGGCACAAAAAGCATCATATGCCAGGTACACGTAGCCCACCAAAAAACGGCGAACCAGCTTCTTCGCTTTTGCAACAGCAGACGGTGGGAATACGTAGAGATAAGCATCCATGAGTTTGATCAGCCGAGCCAATGACCGGACGGTCCTTGGATCCAAGCTTAAAGGCATGGCACTTGCCTTTATCTGAATTCCGAAACTGTGAAGTCATGTCTCAGATTCAGCACTGCAGCTTTCTCCTTATCTGCCCAGGTTTTCGTAGCCACCGGAACCAATACTGCCTGGGCTTCTGTAGCTATGCAGAAATTCAGGCCTGTATGTATTAAGGCTTAGGGCTCTGGTTTTAGAGTATACAGGGTACAGGCCGGGGTAAGGGTGGTTACCGGTAGACTATTCGACAAAAAAAAGCGCTTAAAAACAGTTGCTGTCAGCTCCAGGAACAAGCCATAAACATATGACTTTGATGTCTGCACCCTTAGCATTAAGGAAAGCGTACTTCTCATCTGCATTTAGATTGAAGTCGTCGCAAGCAAGTTCGAGGCCTTGGGCTTTCGCCCATGTAGAGGCAAGAGTGTGAGCTTTTGTCAAGCCTCCGTTTCCCAGAAAAAGGTCCAGCATGACTGAAGCGGTAAAGTCTGGCCCAAAACCCCTGTAGCACACATGTAATGTGTCGAAGTGGATCAGCTTGCTGTCGAAGCCATCGAAGTCGCAGAGTGCAGGGATTCCGTGCCCCCTTTGGGCAGTCCAGAGCTCTTGCAAGAAGTCCTCAGTTGAACTTGTTACGATCAAAAAATGTTTGCCTCTGGCAGACAAGCCTCTGTATTTTTTTCGCGACCACAAAGCTCCCAAGGAGAATCTCCGAAGAAGTTCAGGTAGTGCCCGGACCCCATAGATAAGAATGTTGCACCATCCATCAAATCTATCGTGGAGGAAAGCCTGGGATGAGTTAAGGTCGCACGGCTTCGCAATATTTGGACCCAGATGCTTTCCTAGATGCTGGCACTGCATGCACATCCTGCACACAGATCTAGCTCGGCACTTCCAAGTATTTAGGAGTGAGGGTTCGGTTCGGGCTTTAGGCTACATAAGGATTATGTGTAGACCTGCCTACTTAAAATATCATCCCCCCACTTCCTAGTTGGGTACCTGAAGCCTAACAAATAACCTCGAAAAAGCACATTTACCCCACAGACCCTCAAAGCCGAACGAGAGCATGTCCGGGCCTGTTTCCATTGGCCTCGCCGTTCCCCTTCCAGTGTCGAGGACTGAGCCAGGGATGAACTAGCATTGAGAAAAACGATGTACCCGTCTGAGGCACAGGCAAATGCAGGATCTGTTGGAACCACTTCTGGTCCCCAGCCAATCCCATATAGCATAGCTTTCTGGAAGATATGCCATCAAGTTTGAATCTCCTGGAGACTCGACATCAATAAGTGGTCTTATGGGCCAGAAAACTTAGCACAGAATAACCCGGTCTAGGCACACTTTCTTCAAATCATCTTTGAGGAAGCTCATAAGAACATCCAAGGTCGCGGGGAATTGCGTGCCGATCTTCTTGTTCTTTTGCATCGCCCGAGTGAGAACCGTTTGACCAGTAAGGCATGCGAGGCACAGGCGAGTCTTCAAAGTGTCCTAGGTGAGCACGAGCGAATTGCATGATCAAACAAGCGGACACAACAGCTTCATTGCCAACAAGGCTCACCCGAATGAGTATAAGGAAATGACATATTGATAACAAGCACGTTCTTGGACTTTTGGCCAGGACCCTCATCGCCGTGCAGACGAAATGGGAGATCATCAGGCCCTGTCGTGATAAGAACCCTTTTATTTAGAGTTAAGGGCTTAGGGTAATTTCGAGGTAGGGTACAAGACCTCCAGTGTAGCCAACGTCGCCGTTCTGCAAAGTGCTGCTCAACCTGAGCTGCTCGTATCTGTCAGAAGCGAAGTAGCTCCTGCAAACTAGCCTAGTGCACCTGATCCTGACTTACAAACCAAGCAGCAGCTCGCGATCTTGCGGCGTAGAAGAACCAAAGCAGATGGCTTGCAATAACCAAGGCCGCTTCTCCAACCACGACATGTAGGAGCTCGGAAGAACGATACCTTAAGTTGGTTAAGGAAGGTTGTGCGGAAAACTACAAGAGCATGAACGTTCGACGATGGAAGTTTGAACAAGTCTCTGCATGGTTTCTCAACCACAAGTTTCTTCTTCTTCGACACCAGCAGCGGCAACTTGATTTTCGATACCTTTGGTAACGATCGTGCGAAAAACTCGTGGAATCGCTTCTCTGTCCTCCTCCCAGCCAGCTTCTTGGTGATCCAGTGCATGTTGTTGCCGCTTTCGGTTTCAGCGGCTGAACACAAGTCGCTTATCCAGTTCACATCAGCATTCTTTTTTTGTAGAGCAGCGACAGCAGTATTCGATAGAGATGCATTCGCCAGACTCTGCAGCCTGTACGGCAGTGCTTCTTGCTGGGGCACATAAAGCTTGTCCAGGGTTACAGGAGAGCTCGATGCAGCAGCATTTTTCGCATCCAATCGTCGTTGTAAGTCTCGCCGCCTCGGAGCTGGACGTTTCCTGCGATAGGGCGGTGCATTTTAACCTAGCTAGCGGGTTCAGGGTTCAGGATTTAAGGTGTTCCCTATATATATGGGGTGAAAGTTCATTAGTTTTACGGCTTATGTAATGTGAAGCTTACGGCAGGTCGGAAGGAGTCCTCTTCGGCTCGGGTGCCGGGACGTCGAGGCCTGCGTGGGGAGCTGTGCTTCTAAGCTTGTAAAAGCCAGAGGAAGACACGGAGAGAAGAGAGTGGAGAGGGGAGAGAGGAGATCGAGAGAGAGAGAGAGAGAGAGAGAAAGAGACAGAGAGAGAGGGAGACCGAGGCAGTGAGAGAGCACCAACGAGTGCAAGGATTCAACAGAACCAAATGAGCTCATGTGCAAGCAAAAACCTGAGATGATCTTTCGTCTCCGTCCGACGGAGGAGTCGCAGCGTGCTGCAAACCGGTGGGCAGCAGGCTGAGTCACAAATCTTGCGATCATGATTGTGTTCTAGCTCCTAGCAGCCCGTGCCTCTTCCCAATTCACAGCTCACTTGTTCAAAAACCAGCACGAGCTAGCTTGGATAAAGCTGGTGGGCAACAAGCACACATAGACACATATATAGGTGCGGGAATGCAGACTATATAGAAGCGGTATGTAGAGCAAGTGCCTCGTAAGCCCAGCTTATCCTTCTAGCATGATCAAAAACCATCAAGTAGCTGCTAGCTGCTAGTTTGCTGCGGATAGACCAGAGCATTTACAGGTTGGCTCTTAATCATGCCCGGATATTGTGTTAACTGCTGCAGCCAGCATCAAAAACCGAGTGCATATAGTGCACGAAGTTCCCGGGAAGCACGACTTTGTTGGACACAGCATCCGAAGGTTCATCGGTTTGTCAGTGGTACATGTGTGTAGCTCACAGTACATCAAGTGCCCATCCCAGAATCAATCACAAAAGCCAGCCATATTGCTAGCTGATAAAGATCCAGCTGCATGTCGGGCCGAGCGAAACCCTGCACTTCATATGGAAGCTAGCATGTACCGTGACTAGGGATTGCAACGTCTCGGTCCGTGGCACAGCACATGCAGCAGTGGGGCCAACTTCACTCATGCCTTCTTGTTTGCATGCACCTTGGCCACACCCAAAGCAAACTCCTGCAGTTGCGGATGCGATTGCAGGTAGAACACATTCACACTGCCACGAGTCGTATTTCTTCAAGCTCCTAACATAGGTTGCTATGTGTCTCTCACTCCCTCGCCATCTCTCTATCTATTTATATCTCTATCTGTCTCTCCTTCTCTCTCTCTCTCTCTCTTAGATTTGTGCGTGTTTTGGGTTCTCGTTTGTTTTTTCTCTCTCTCTCTCTCTCTCTCTCTCTCTCTCTATCTCTCTCTCGCTCTCTTTCACTCTCACTCTGTCACCTTCTCTTTGTATGTACGACACTGGGACAGACTTTGCCATTGAATGATGTGACAGCAGACAGGGTCCTCTTTGCTGGCACACACCAAGAAAGCCCTTGCCACCTCCTGCCAGGGTTTAAGGTTTAGGCTTTTGGAAGGGGAGAGGGATGGATAGAAAACATGTATATGCGTACACAGCGAAATGGCCTTTAGATGCTCCTGCCATTCGGCCTCGTCAACGGTTTCGTCGAGATTCTTTAAGGCCTGCTACACCATCTGATAACACATACTTGTATGTATGGATGAGTGCATATGCAGAACATACAGACATAGCCCAAAGGCCTTGTACTTCTCCTCGAGCCCAGTTTTGGCCTTTAACAACGAATCCATAACAGCACTGGCATCCTCGAGGTCTTGAAGCTGAAGTTGCAGACGTGCAACCAGGCCGACCTGCCGGGGTCGATTCCACGATTGGGGTTCTGAGTACGTGCTGCACTGTTTAAAGTCCCACCTTGGCAAGCACCTCCTTCTCCATATTTTTTTTCGTTTCGGCTCGGTTGAACCGCGGGAGGGCTTCTTTCAAATCGCTGCTTCTGCATTTTGTCAACTCGAATATTCCGGTTTTCATGGCCGCCGGAGCTTTCGATTTCGCCTTCCCTTTGGCCTTGGCTGTCGCCTTCGCAGAAGCTTTCGCTTCTCCTGCAAAGCCACCCGACCCGATAACAATCAAGGCATCGTAAAGTCGTATTAGCCTGCAGCAGCACTCTCCGTAATGGCAGCCGGCGTAGGCGTAGGCGTAGCTGTCGTAGACTCATGGCACCTGAGATAGGTATGCAAACAGCTATTCTGGAAGGGTCGAGGATGGTTTTATGAATAGGGATATCAGACGGACAGGTTAGGGTTTGGAGTTTTTAATGTAGGGTTTTGTTGCTAGGGTTTGGGCTTTAGTTTAAGGGTTTTTCGAAGAAAGAGAACCAGAACGAAGCGAAGCCAACGAATTGCCACTAAGTCGCAGTTCTGAGAACAGCTTTTTGGCTTCCGGTCTGTTGTCGGAGGCAAGTGGTTTGATGCTTGCCTCGATCTCGCGACGTTTTTCGAAGAGCTCAGTCTCGGAAAACTCTGTGAAGATATTGTACAGCAGGTTCCCCGAACCAGCAGGGAAGTTCGGATCGTCCCGGCAGCCTTAAGTAGACCAACATGCACAACTTTTGGGTTGTGGCTCGATTGGACTGAGATCCTTACGGCCTTGCTGGACAGCAAAGTCAATGGCATCCTTCGCTTTCTGTTCGTTGGGGGCGTAGTGCGTGAACACCTGTTCTCTCGTCAAAGACTGCTTTGTCTTTTTTTCTTGCCTGAGCTGAGCACATGAAACGAACGAGGGAGCCCAATGAGCCCAAAAATTCTAAACATTGACTAAGCTGCTCAACCATCATATCCTTCAAACTGATCCCCACCGTGACCTTGTTCACGTCCTGTCCACTCGCCATGTACTCCTTGATCATATCCTTCCTCACATCACCACCCGTCCTCCATGCTTGAAGGATCTCCAGCGTGCATCGGTGAGGGTTTTTCGTAAGCCGGCGGACCGTCTGGATCGCTGCGGCCGCTTCTTTTCGTGCCACTGTGTTCGCCTCGGATCACTAGATGTATGTTGTTTGGTGGCTGCTCAAAGTTTCGGTTTGATTATTCTCATATATATATATACACACATACATGTATACCCCTAGTAATAGTTTATTAATGTATGATGTTATATAACTGTCTATATCTGTATATACAAATATTTATACTCCTCAGAGAAAAACTTAAGGTTTCAGGATTTAGGTTTAGGTACTATAATAGATTGGTCTAGGCACTTCATCAGCAGCAGTCGGTTCACTCGTCGAAGTCTCGGGAGGAGCAGCTGCTGGGATCGTTGTCGGAGGGGCCGCAGTGCCCTGAGGTGGGGGTGGGCCCTGAGGCGGGGGTGGGATCGGCGAAGCAGGTGTTGCGGCCGGGGTCGGCGAAGGAGCGGGGTTCGCATTTGTTGCGGCCGGGGCCGGCGAAGCACTGGGGTTCGGAGTTGCTGCGGGCGGGGAGTTTGTCGAAGCACTGCTGCCCAAGGCCAAGAGCTTTTGTCGCATGGCCTCATTCTTCCTTTGGATTTCATCCAACTTCGCCTTCTTCGTAGCATTTGCAACCTCCCTTTTGAGCCTTTCCTCCTCCTCGTGTTCCTGTTTGAGTTGTTTCGAAAGTGGCGATAGATCCAAGCTCCGGCTCGGTGCTGCTCGTGTGGGGCTGTGTGCACGTTTGAAGTTGCTCGTGCCGATTGTCGGTGGCGTCTCCCCCGTCAGCTCCTGGATCCGTTGCCTCATTCTTCGGATTTCATCCTCAACAGCTGCTTGCCGTTTCTTTTCGGTGTCTGCTGCTTCTGCTGCTGCTGCCTCTTGTGCTTTCTTAGCTGCTTCTGCTGCAAGTGCTTCCTCTCGGCGTTTCTTCTGGGCATCAGCTGCTTCTATCTCTGCGGCTAGTGCTGCTTCGAGCCTTTTCCTCTCGGCTTCTGCTGCTGCTGCTTCCTGTCTTTTCTTTTCGGCTTCTGCTGCTGCTGCTTCCTGCCTTTTCTTTTCGGCTTCGTCTGCTGCTGCCTGTCTTTTCCTCTCGGCTTCTGCTTCTGTTGCTTCTTGTCTTTTCTTCTCGGCTTCTGCTGCTGCTGCTTCTTGTCTTTTCTTCTCGGCTCTGCTGCTGCTGCTGCTGCTTCTTGTCTTTTCTCCTCGGCTTCCTGTGCTGCTGCTGCTGCTTTTCTTTTCTTCTCGGCTTCTTCTTCTGCTGCTGCTGTGCCATGCGTAGTGGCCTCTAGCTTCTGCTTAGCAATGCGGGCCACAGCTTCTTCGTATAGTTGTTTCAGCGTAGCCTGTTCTTGTTCAAGTGCCTGCATCTTGCTATTGCTTTCAGGCTCAGAAGCCTGGGCGGAAGTTGCGGCGTCCTGACGGACAATGCTCGGGCCACTGCTTAGCTTCGGTACTGAGGGGCGGGTCAGGGTACAGGATTGAATCGCAGGGTGCAATTATTAATAAGAGTTGAAGCTACAAGCTTCAGGATTGTTGACTACACTCCTTTATGGCTCGGGGCTTTAGGACTTTGGTGTTCGTGGTTTCCGGTCTTTGGGGTATTTGGAGAGGGGCATAGGGTTTAGAATCTAAGCTGTTTGTGTGTCTATCAGAAAGCTAAAGCATGTGTCACAGTATATCTGCAATCGGCCTCTAGTATAATTAAGGAACCGCAGCACACCCTTTTCGTTTGGTTGTGGTAAGTAAGGTTCAGGATTTGGGGCACGTAGTTGTGCCGGGCACATGTGTCCCAGCCTCTTCGCTCATAAGCCTTTCCAACTCCTTTTCCAAGTCGTCATCGTCGAAGTCGTTGGCAGCGGGTGCCGGTGTTCCATCCCAGGGCTGTGTGGCTTGCGAGTCCTCTGCAGTAGCCTTGGCTATAAATCTAGAAGCACACATAAAGCCTTACGAGCTCCCGAAGCCAGGCATGAGATGACTTCATAGCCAAGTCTCGACACCTGAATCCAAGCCCCGATCAGCCTGTCACGTACCAGCAGATATTATGTGATCTCGTATATGTATATGTATATGTGTAAACATTATATGGCAGCTCAGAAACACAGGCCTCCATTATCTCCTCCTTTGCAGCTCGAAGCTCAGCCTGCGGCGAGGTTGTTAATTTAAGGGCTTGAGATTCAATATATTTTGGGGGCTGTAATATTAAAGGCTCCACAAACTATAACCTTTGTGTGAGTGGCCTGTGCTTGGCGGGCCGCGTCGCCGTCGGGTGGCCGCCTTAACTTGAAATCATCGACCACACCTCTAGGTGGCTTGTGTTTCCATAAGGTACGAGCCGTCCTGATTCTGCCATCGGATCCGTGGAATTGGGGCCCAGATCCGAGTACTATAGCGTGTACGGTTACGTACGGCTTTTGTACGGGTGCGGTTCTTTCTTCGTTGACTATGGCGTACGGATACGTACGGTTGTGTACGGTTGCCTCTGTTCGTGGAAAGTAGTGTAAGCCATCAAACCTCAGCATGCGAAAAGACCCTGCTTGAGCAATTGGATCTGCCAAGCAGCGATATTCTGCACCCAGCCGTACAGGAAGCCTCCAAATTATGCATAATAGATGCAGACCACTAGTGCACTACCAGGCGAAATCCGTACCCGTCTAAAGCCGTAAATGAACACACAACCGGTACCCGTACAAAGGCGTACAACACCGTACTTCCTATAGCTCACAACACCTAATACGTGCAACCGTACATCCTGCACTAGGACACAAAAAACCGTACCCGTACAAAAGCGTACAAAACAGTACATCCTGCACTAGGACACAACAACCGTACCCGTACACAAGCGTACAAAACCGTACATCCTGCTTTAGGACACAAAACCCGTACCCGTACACAGGCGTACAAAACCGTACATCCTGCACTAGGACACAAGAACCGTACCCGTACAAAAGCATACAAAAGCGTACATCCTGCACTAGCACACAAAACCCGTACCCGTACACAAGCGTACAAAACCGTACATCCTGCTTTAGGACACAAAACCCGTACCCGTACACAAGCGTGCAAAGCCGCGAAAGAGATGTGCATCGGATGTGTTTAAACCAGGCCAAACAAATCACCGAGCTGAAGCCAAGATCCTTAAGACGGACAGAAAAACAGACATTGTGGTTTTGAAGCCTCTCCATCGAACTAGCCAGATGCCTGAACTAGAACCGAAACAAGCAATTTTGGTTCGAACTTGCAAGTCTAGTCGGAGTTCAGCAAGACCAGGTCTTCGGAAAGTTGCTGTCGGTCATCGACAGGCGAGGCAGCTACTGCAAATCTGGCAGAGGTCCTGCGAAAATTAGGTCGGTATCATTCAGAAGTGAATGGTCATATTAATCTTGCCCAGGACCCAGCAACGACGGTATAAAGTGCCCAGCACTAGCAGGCGAAACCCGTACCGTACCTGCTGAAGCCGTGAGTTAACACACAACCCGGTACTATCTACAAAAGCGTACACAACCGTACATCCTGCTCTAGGACACAAAGGCCGTACCCGTACACAAGCGTACAAAACCGTACATCCTGCTTTAGGATACAAAACCCGTACCCGTACACAGGCGTACAAAACCGTACATCCTGCACTAGGACACAAGAACCGTACCCGTACACAAGCGTACAAAACCGTACATCCTGCTTTAGGACACAAAACCCGTACCCGTACACAGGCGTACACAACCGTACATCCTGCTTTAGGACACAAAAACCATACCCGTACAAAAGCGTACAAAACCGTACATCCTGCTCTAGGACACAAAGGCCGTACCCGTACACAAGCGTACAAAACCGTACATCCTGCACTAGGACTCAAAACCCACATTCGTTTGTGTATACATGGCTTCCCTGTCTTCTTGACTGACACATGTATTAGGATGTGTGCGTATATACACGGTTTGAGGTTTTGTGTCCGTAGGATGTACACTGGAAGCACACAGCTTGCATGCATGATTGCAGAGCTGGGCCTGGGATCTGGGACGGTCATTTAAAATTGGAGAAGTTGGCTGAGTTGTGTCAAACTGCTTCAAGGCTTCGTGGTATGTGAAAGTATACGTACTAAGTCCAGAGTTAGGCTTTATTCTTAAGGCGTACGAGTATACACAAACAAGGTGTCTAGCAGTCGTAGCAAGGAAGATCAGAAGCTGGGCCTTTATCCTCAAATCTCTACTATATATGAAACCTGACCGAAACGTTGCCCGGGTGTCAGGGTTTCGAGACTAAGCCCCAGTTACCCGGAAAAGAAGACACTTCTTAATTTCATAATATATCTTTCTAGAGAGTCCTAGCCAGGCTACCGAACCAAATGCATGAAAGACTTATTAACCCAGCTCTGCACGAAACATTGGCAGGTCGCATCCGACTGAAGCGGTCAGCAGCCCAAAGCTTGGAGTACGAGTGGCTTTAGGGCTAGGGTACAGCTGCTCAGCTGAGCAAGCTGTCCTTTCAATCCAGGATATCTACAATCAATAGTTTATGACTAGCATCTATGCCCACAAATAATATGTAGCAAGACTACTGGAGTGGAAGATGCCCGGGGTATATTCCCACCTATAGGTTAGGATTAAAATTTTTCGGCGGTCTGTAGGAGTTGGGCTTTGGATCTCACAGCAAGGCTCTTCTGTCAGATTGGAAACCACGATCCAACATAGAGTCCTGCGGGCAGGCAGGTAATGATTTCCGAACACCGACGTGCGTCGGCCTGGCTGTGGCACTCGAGCTCGCTTTGCAACGAATCATGCCAATCGGTCCTTGCCCTTGCCCCCCGTGCTTTGCCACCCCTGGCATGTGTCGTAGGGATATAGAGGCCATGTCAAGACCAGAAGGAAGCGGCCGGGGGTTTGTTTTGAAGCGTTTCGTAATTCTAGATTTTGTTTGCGGGACGAAGCGATAATCCTCTGCATGACCACTATAAGTCTAGTTTGCTACCAAGTAGCTTAAGGATGGGGAATCCAGAAACCGGGCCTGGACTCGAAACCACAAAGCCTCGAACCTCAAGATCAAGGTTTAGCGTGCAAGCTGGAACCAAACTCCCGACATTATGGTAGTACTCAAACACGACACCCCAAACCCCTTAAGCCCCTAAACACCGAAACCCCTAAACCTTTCAAGCCCCCAATTAAACTGCCAACAGATGCCAAACCCCGAACCCAAAAGCCGAAAAGAGTTTGGGCCCTGTGTTTTGGATCCCAACCCGGCGTATGAACCCGGTCGAAGGTGACCTCTCCCTCGGCTTCGATAAAGCACTGCAGGCTGCCTCCTCGATCCAGGGTCTAACTGTTGAACCAGGAAAGGGGGTCTCGATAAACCGGAGGTTCGGGGCGGCGGACAGCAATTACGTGCAATGGGCGGGGGTGTGATCTAAAGGGCCCGGGGCTTCCTAGGCTCTTCGAGTGAGAAGAAGTTCATGGATGAAGGTTCAGGATATTTGGGGCTGAGATTATTTTTTAAGGTTCAGGGCAGCGTGGAGAGGGGCACGGGTTTCGGATGTTTAGCACTTAGCACAGGTTCAAGCACCAACAAATTTGATGAGCTCGCAGGCTCATATGACCTACTTCAGAAAGGCTTTGACTAATAATTAGCCCGATATTCAAGAGTAGGCTAGCTGCTACGAGTAAAGCTCAATGAGGCTAGCGACTAGTCTTACCTCGGACAGTCAGGATTTCAGGCTGTGGGTTAAGGGCTAAGATTTAGGTTTCCATACCAAAAAGAAATATGTGAACATTCGCCGTGTAGCAGGATCCTCATAATAGTTTGAACAATGCAAGTACTAGCGGCAACAATTACAAGAAGGAGGAAGTCTAGGCAACTCGTCCATAGCATAAAAAAAGGTACTTGGATCCGACAGACACGTCGTGAAAAAAACCCTGGTCCTGGGTCCTGATCTAGATCGAAATGGCAGCCCCACCACGTCCTGGGCCGGGCGACGGAAGGAGTACGGGACCCTAAGAGTCTCAACCACTAATCTGTTGGGAGAAAGACAATATATTAAGTCGTGGTTAGATTTTTGCGAAGTGAACTTTTGGGCAGGATAAACCCCACGAGTGCAGCTCGGTCGTGCGAAGCCCCAGGATACCAACAATCCACGAACAAGGCATTCCCGTAGTTCTGTGGCTCTACTTTCCATACGTGACCTGATATATTTGCATCAGAGCCCCAGCACCAATATATGGATATTCGGGGTGATGGGGGTTGCGACTGTACAGAACCCAAGCTCAACTGCTGCAAACTTGATTGGAGTACATCCTGCACTAGGACACAAAGACCATACCCGTACAAAAGCGTACAATTTCGTACATCCTGCACTAGCACACAAAATCCGTACCCGTACACAGGCGTACAAAACCGTACATCCTGCACTAGGACACAAAAGCCCTACCCATAAACTATGGCGTTAACTAATACAGCAGCAAATCCGCCAAGACACAACACCTGTATCTCTACAAAAGCTTCTTGTCCAGTAGCCCTAGGAGACATCATACGAAAGCGTACATAACCGTGCATGCTGTGATTAGATGCTTGGACAGAAAAACCGGCCCTGGTATAGAAGCCTAGGGAACGTTTCCTCTTCCACTGCTAGCTGGGATATAAAACACGTGCCAACACAAATTAAAGCGTTCACTGAATGTAGAAGAAAGACACAAAGCGAAGCCAGGAAACCTTTGTCGATGAGCATCAGCTCGAAGCCAGAGCCATTGCGGGGCACCTTGGTTTACGGTTTGGGGTTTAAGGTTTGGGTTCATTTGAGGACGGGACTAGCTGACTAGCTATTGTATGTCAGACCGGGCACAGGATGAGGAAGAGCAGCTCGCCATTGTTCGGATGTCCCAATTGCACTCCAGACGGAGTCTTGGATCTAGTTTTTGATATCCCTTTATCGTCAACCTATGCTCTATAATAAGGTCAAACCATCAGCTCCTATGCCTATCTCGGCGTGAAGGCCTGCGAAAGACAGGGGTTTGCATGCAAGGTTTCGACTGCACATGAGCATCTGAGTCAGCTCTAGCAGGATCAACAGCAGTGCAGTGGCATGCGGGGCACACCTCTGTCATCGCTCTCGCAGGATCGCTTGCGAGCTGAGGATGCTGAAGCTGTACCTGCCACCGGCTGCACAGCTTATGTACCGTACCGTTACATAGTGTCCATACAGCCAATCGCAATATTATGAGTGGCACTGTGCGTGCAGCTGTTTGATCGCAGTAGCATGTATCCGTCTGTCCCAGCTATAGCTCGATCAGAGGGCGACCCAGCTGGAGCGGACTTTGAACCATATAGCAGCTAGTGCAGCCTAGGTAATATCTTTACACTACATATTACTGGGAGCCAACGGATCGTCTGCATCGATCGTCTGCACCGGAAGGCACGTGTAAAAAAAGGCGAGCCACGACTCACATGTCCGGGACCTGCAGGGAAGTTGAACTTAGGGTTAAGTTTAAGCGAAAGGTTTTGATTGTTTTCGGTTGCGAAAGGGGGTTTAAAAAACATATGACACCTACTTCCGGGCTGTGATGATTACCTAAGTTATATCAGAATATTGAACCCTACCCTTAATATATCAGACCACCCCAGTCTCATACTTCAGACCCACCCACATATCGACACATAACCTCCGAGATGCCTTGACCTTAAAGCCTTGCCCCTAAATCCTGTCTCGACTGGTACGGGTACGAACTCGGCCCGGCCTCGTGCAGCAGAAATGCCACTGCCATATCGTGACAGAAGATTTCAATTTCTGTCTGATCAGTCATCGTGCTGAGGCCCTGCTCGGACACATATGCCAGGAACTTTCGCTCAGCTTTGTCTTTCGCCATCGCGACTTTTCCGGACAAATGCCTTAGACGGTTAGGTCAGCACGGAAGGCTTTCAGTAGCTCACGAGGGCCGTGCAATGAATGTGTTAGATTAAAATCAAGCAGGACACTCCTGGAAAGCTTGAGCAGCAAAATGAAATCTCCAGAGAAACGGCGTGGTTGTCGGCGGCGGGCGACCGGCGAAAGTCTTGTTGGGCTCCTCCGGAGCCTTCTTTCCTTTTTTCTTCTTCTTATCCTCCTCATCAGCCGGAATCGTGTCCCCGCTGGCCCTTTTCTTGGCATTGCCCTTGGAAGTATCCAATCCTTGCTCCTCCTTTTCCTAGGTTGGGACAAACACTAAAGAATGCACACCCAGCAGATGTTGCAATCTATTGAGAAGAGGGTCGGCGGCAACGGCATCTGGATGCACAAAATTTCTCTGCTCCACTAAAGCTTCCATCGTAGCCAGATCGGTTTCACTGGAACTATCATCCAACGTGATGGCATCCTTGGCTTATGGAAAATTGAAACCATATGATGCTACTCGATATTTCTGAGTATTAGGCATGCTTAGCCCCAGACGGACCCAAAGATCTTCAAATGAGCCTCTGCGTACTTCTGCTGGGCAGCCTGAGTTGGATTCATACCACCAAAGAGCAGGAAGCCTTTTCCTGAACCCAACTATCGCCAAGAACCTCCCGAGCTGTAGTACATGAAGACGAGCTCGGCACCGACTGCCTCAATGGATATATTATCCCAGAAAACTTCCACAAATTTGCAACAAGACCGCTAAATAATTGCAACCAATATTCGGCCGATTTATCGGATCTCCAGGCGGATCGCGATCTCCGGACTCACGATCTCCATCGCCCGCATTGGGCTCACGATGTCCATCGCCCGCATTGGGCCCACGATCTCCATCGCCCGCCTTGGGCTCACGATCTCCATCGCCCGCCTCGGGCTCACGATCTGCAGGATCGCTAGACTGCGGCTCCTTGGACTTCCACTTCGGTCGAGGTTTCAAAGCCGAACGTCGGGGCTGTCGTGGCGGACTGGCATCAATCATCTCTGGAGAACTCAAGCATCCCATCAGGTCCTCAACCTCCTCAGCCGTAAAACGGCTCAAGTCACCAAACTGCTCCTCCAGCTTTTTGTTCCTTAAATGGTTCCGAATCAGTTTCCGTGTGCGTGCTGCGAGTTTTCAGCTGGAGACCGTTTGCGAATCCAAGCGACCTCGTTGCAGGTGCTGAAGAGCTCCTGAGATGCAGAAATTACACAGCACCTACGGTTCAGTAATGGGCACATGACAAAATCTAGCATGCCCGCACACATGCAACAATAAATTTATGTGAGCCACGATGGCTCTGGCGGCTCTGGCACTGGAGAAGCCAACAACTCTTCAATCTCATCCCAGTCAGGCGGAGCTTCATTATCAATCTCGTCAAGCATAGCATCGATCTCTTCGCCAACCTTATTGCGGCCCGTCTTAGGCTTCTTTTTCTTCTGCAGCCAACCATCCATCCTCGGACGGAGAAAAGATCAGGCCAAACGACCACAAATCTCGGCATGTTGATATGCACTAATGCAGCTGGACACTTCGCTTTCAATCGATCCAGTCGTTCGTTATGCGAAGACCTAGCTGGGCTTATGTAGACTGATACTTTGAAAGGTCGCGTATGACCATGACACTGTGTATGGCCTAGCCACTCTGTCTTTGCTCGCAGCCGGCGTACTTTTGCACAGCCTTTCTTCAGAAGGCCGGCTATAACTTTGCGATCCATCTCCGGCAATTTCCCCGAAGCCGCATTGTCCACCTTGCTTTGATCAGCGGGGCTTTGTTCTACTGAGCTTGCATATATCTATATATATGTGTGTATATATATATATATATATATGAAATTTGATTTCAAGGCACTGCGACTTCGAAAACTCGGGGGGCAGGAACCTGGTTCACCACCACATATCCTCGGAAGGTCAATTCCACAGCACAACATATCTCGACCAGGGAACAAGACGTACGAAACCAACAATATATCCAAGGGACGGAGGGATTCCAGCACACTGTCGAGGACGGAGAAGCCCTCGTGTTCGATCCAGTCTGTGGGCAACGAGCTCTTCGGGTGGGCGAATCTCATAGCGTTCGGCCACATTTGCCCAACACCTCACCGTATTTATGTACAGAGCACGGAATATATCACTGGATCTCAGCGTAAGCACGAAATGTTCTGAGCTGAGAGCTTTTCAAAGGACGTAGAATTGGCTTGAGAGCCAACGTTATTGTCTTCACCACCTACAGTCTAGCTGGGCCACACCGTGCATGCTGTGTTCCTCGATCTGTCCTTGAGTTAATTTGCAAGCGAGCCACATCTTCCTCGGGGGATAGAGACACTTGTGCAGGATCGGCGCAAGGATTCTCCTCCTCTACGACAACTTATTTTTATGGAAAGTGCAGGAATCTGTCCCAGGAGTCCTCAGTCTCCATGGCTGCTGACTTTCTAAGAAAACACGAACACGAACCCAGTATTTTCAAGCTTCTGTGGCTTTGCCAGCGACCCGAAGGCCGAACTTCTACATCGATCTGCTCTATGACTCTAATCATAAGGAATTCCTCACATGCTCCGGTCCGTATGAGCCATGAGCCAGACTGCGATCCAACGTCATTTAGCCTGCTGCTCACACAGACTCACTCGGGCACAGCAGGGGCACTTGGAGCACCTGGCTTTGGCAAGACCAGCTTCAGCAGCTGGTTCATCCGCCATGATGCATTCAGCACGTAACGGCATTATTTAAATCACGATATGCCCTGGCCCTTTAATGAATTGCTGCAAAAGGCTATAGTCTGCAGGTCTTGAGTCTCACGAATCTCGCATGGACTGACTGAGCCAGCTTCCGTGCAATCACCAGTTCCCGCTCACATCGATGCCCGCTTATGTGAACGAGAATATATGATGCTTATATGAATATCGTGAATAGAAGGCGGCTCCTATTGGAGCACCGACTATCCACATATATGGGGTTTAGGGAGTAGACAGGAAGAATCCCTATTGGGGCACCACCTGTCCACATATAAAGGAAATTAGGGTCTTTTTTTCTCAGCGAGCTTGAGCCAACCTGCAGCTGTACAGCAAACATATAGAAACCGTCTAAAAATATTGCTTCCGCTGGCCCCTGAGTGCCTGAACTCTGTACGTTTGTCCCCAAATATAGGGCTCACGGCGTCACAGATCGATACACCAAAGCTTGACAGCAGGCCTTTGGTTCCAAAAAATGCAACCGTCACTCTTTTTTCGGTGCTGCCATCCAAAAAAAGGCCTTTGCCCCAAATCGGTGCGAGTTGCATTTTTTTTTGGCGCCCGAGACTTCTCCGGGATGGCAAGCCACACAAGTACGTCACGCACCATGTCACGACCCTCTAGAAACGTCATATCACGAGCCTCTAGAAACGTCATTACTCGAGTCGGTGGATGGAGGAAATCTTGCACCACCTACACATCTTGTTTCGAATACACATCCAAGCAACAACCCCGCGCCCCCTTCTTAACATTGACGACAGACCTCTTGGGGCGGTGCAAGATTTATGTCATTGGAACGATTTTGTAAATCCCCGTGTTCATAGCAATGTTAAGAAGGGGGCGCGGGGTGAAGCTAACTAACATATCTTAAAAGTGGTGCAAGATTTCCTCCATCCACAGTCCCCAGAGCGGGGTCTAGCTTTGGCCTGCTCGTGGCTTTCCTACATGGCTTGCAGATACTTCCAGTCAGGGCAACGTTGCATAGAAGTCACAGTCAACGTTCAGTTAACGTTCAGTCAACGTTACAGTCAACGTTCCAGTTAACGTTGCGAAAATGCTGGCAGGGGCAGCATTTTGGAGTTTTCAAGCATAAAAAGCAAGAAATACATGTATTTCTTGCTTTTTATGCTTGAAAACTCCAAAATGCTGCCCCTGCCAGCATTTTCGCAACGTTAACTGGAACGTTGACTGTAACGTTGACTGAACGTTAACTGAACGTTGACTGTACGTTAACTGCAAATTCCTACCAAATGTAGCAAAGTTGTGGAATTCTTGCGATTTTAGAATGACCTGGCTGCTGCGCAAGATGCACTGTCAGGGCTGCATGGCTCCATTAGCGAAGACAGCGACATGGACGCTGCTATACTATACGGCGATTCAGATTTTGCTGCAATGGCATTTCATGGCAAGCCACACAAGTACGTCACGCACCATGTCACGACCCTCTAGAAACGTCATATCACGAGCCTCTAGAAACGTCATTACTCGAGTCGTCCCCAGAGCGGGGTCTAGCTTTGGCCTGCTCGTGGCTTTCCTACATGGCTTGCAGATACTTCCAGTCAGGGCAACGTTGCATAGAAGTCACAGTCAACGTTCAGTCAACGTTCAGTCAACGTTACAGTCAACGTTCCAGTTAACGTTGCGAAAATGCTGGCAGGGGCAGCATTTTGGAGTTTTCAAGCATAAAAAGCAAGAAATACATGCAAAGTTGTGGAATTCTTGCGATTTTAGAATGACCTGGCTGCTGCGCAAGATGCACTGTCAGGGCTGCATGGCTCCATTAGCGAAGACAGCGACATGGACGCTGCTATACGGCGATTCAGATTTTGCTGCAATGGCATTTCATGGCAAGCCACACAAGTACGTCACGCACCATGTCACGACCCTCTAGAAACGTCATATCACGAGCCTCTAGAAACGTCATTACTCGAGTCGTCCCCAGAGCGGGGTCTAGCTTTGGCCTGCTCGTGGCTTTCCTACATGGCTTGCAGATACTTCCAGTCAGGGCAACGTTGCATAGAAGTCACAGTCAACGTTCAGTCAACGTTCAGTCAACGTTACAGTCAACGTTCCAGTTAACGTTGCGAAAATGCTGGCAGGGGCAGCATTTTGGAGTTTTCAAGCATAAAAAGCAAGAAATACATGTATTTCTTGCTTTTTATGCTTGAAAACTCCAAAATGCTGCCCCTGCCAGCATTTTCGCAACGTTAACTGGAACGTTGACTGTAACGTTGACTGAACGTTAACTGAACGTTGACTGTACGTTAACTGCAAATTCCTACCAAATGTAGCAAAGTTGTGGAATTCTTGCGATTTTAGAATGACCTGGCTGCTGCGCAAGATGCACTGTCAGGGCTGCATGGCTCCATTAGCGAAGACAGCGACATGGACGCTGCTATACTATACGGCGATTCAGATTTTGCTGCAATGGCATTTCATGGCAAGCCACACAAGTACGTCACGCACCATGTCACGACCCTCTAGAAACGTCATATCACGAGCCTCTAGAAACGTCATTACTCGAGTCGGTGGATGGAGGAAATCTTGCACCACCTACACATCTTGTTTCGAATACACATCCAAGCAACAACCCCGCGCCCCCTTCTTAACATTGACGACAGACCTCTTGGGGCGGTGCAAGATTTATGTCATTGGAACGATTTTGTAAATCCCCGTGTTCATAGCAATGTTAAGAAGGAGGCGCGGGGTGAAGCTAACTAACATATCTTAAAAGTGGTGCAAGATTTCCTCCATCCACAGTCCCCAGAGCGGGGTCTAGCTTTGGCCTGCTCGTGGCTTTCCTACATGGCTTGCAGATACTTCCAGTCAGGGCAACGTTGCATAGAAGTCACAGTCAACGTTCAACGTTCAGTCAACGTTACAGTCAACGTTCCAGTTAACGTTGCGAAAATGCTGGCAGGGGCAGCATTTTGGAGTTTTCAAGCATAAAAAGCAAGAAATACATGTATTTCTTGCTTTTTATGCTTGAAAACTCCAAAATGCTGCCCCTGCCAGCATTTTCGCAACGTTAACTGGAACGTTGACTGTAACGTTGACTGAACGTTAACTGAACGTTGACTGTACGTTAACTGCAAATTCCTACCAAATGTAGCAAAGTTGTGGAATTCTTGCGATTTTAGAATGACCTGGCTGCTGCGCAAGATGCACTGTCAGGGCTGCATGGCTCCATTAGCGAAGACAGCGACATGGACGCTGCTATACGGCGATTCAGATTTTGCTGCAATGGCATTTCATGGCAAGCCACACAAGTACGTCACGCACCATGTCACGACCCTCTAGAAACGTCATATCACGAGCCTCTAGAAACGTCATTACTCGAGTCGTCCCCAGAGCGGGGTCTAGCTTTGGCCTGCTCGTGGCTTTCCTACATGGCTTGCAGATACTTCCAGTCAGGGCAACGTTGCATAGAAGTCACAGTCAACGTTCAGTTAACGTTCAGTCAACGTTACAGTCAACGTTCCAGTTAACGTTGCGAAAATGCTGGCAGGGGCAGCATTTTGGAGTTTTCAAGCATAAAAAGCAAGAAATACTGCAAGTTGTGGAATTCTTGCGATTTTAGAATGACCTGGCTGCTGCGCAAGATGCACTGTCAGGGCTGCATGGCTCCATTAGCGAAGACAGGGACATGGACGCTGCTATACGGCGATTCAGATTTTGCTGCAATGGCATTTCATGGCAAGCCACACAAGTACGTCACGCACCATGTCACGACCCTCTAGAAACGTCATATCACGAGCCTCTAGAAACGTCATTACTCGAGTCGTCCCCAGAGCGGGGTCTAGCTTTGGCCTGCTCGTGGCTTTCCTACATGGCTTGCAGATACTTCCAGTCAGGGCAACGTTGCATAGAAGTCACAGTCAACGTTCAGTCAACGTTCAGTCAACGTTACAGTCAACGTCAACGTTCAGTCAACGTTACAGTCAACGTTCCAGTTAACCCTGCGAAAATGCTGGCAGGGGCAGCATTTTGGAGTTTTCAAGCATAAAAAGCAAGAAATACATGCAAAGTTGTGGAATTCTTGCGATTTTAGAATGACCTGGCTGCTGCGCAAGATGCACTGTCAGGGCTGC